>JANRMT010062838.1:17505035-17575398 GCA_026402145.1 Polypterus bichir lapradei | reverse complement strand
CACTCTGCGTGAGCTGTTGGGGTTTGGTTAATTGGGGCCCCCCCCCCCCCCAAAAACCGGTTCATGACACCAGTACTGATAAAAAAATATAGAACGAAAAAGCTGTGGTAGCTTTAACCTGGAGCCATGAGTAAATATTACTTTGTACCAAAACTACCACTTTCACAATTATAATTTGTAAAGCTTATTTCTAAATAATCTTTTATCATTAACTGAAAACCCTTATTTTCATATTTAAGTCCTATATTTTCCACCCTTTTTATTCTCCTTGTAGAGTACTCCTTAGGGCGTTGTTTGTTTGTGGTTTTTTTGTAAACTGGTGTGCTACTATCTGCTTCTGTCTTGGGCTAATTTCCCAAACCCCTTTACGTCATTTTCACATGCTCTAGTCCTTGTGTTCCTTAGTCTGCCACATTGATACTTACACTCTAGTAGAGTTTTACTGATGGTAGCATGTAGGGCCCTAGTATGCTCCTTGGCTCTGCTCTGGCATAGTGGCCAAAGAGGTACACTTGGATAGAGTTTGTTCAATAGGAAAAAACACCCTTGCCCTTTGCATCATGTGAGGTATCATACAGTGTGTATTGTGTATGAATTGTGCAAGATCAATATAAAGGACCCAGGACAGTAAAGCTATCACACTTTCTCTTCTGTGCTACTGTGTGCGTGTCCCTGTTTCACATCTATATAATAGAAAGGTAGAATGATTTTTAACTTGGTGTAAATACTAATGTCCAACCAGCAAATGTTCTTTTCCAGGGCTTTCATTCTTGATCTTGTTATCTTAATATGTTGTCCTATCTCTCCCCACTGGATTCTAAATTATCTATCAAGATGCCGAGGTATGCAAAGTTATCAGCTTAGTTAAGCACACCATCAGCTACTGTCAGTTCTGATTTTAGCTGTGTGGAGTCAAGGATTGTTTGTATTTTAGACTTGTTCCAGTGGATCTCCATTCTAAACTGTTAGACATTTTGGCCCATGATTTCCATTGCTTGAGTCAGAATTGTCACATCATCAGAGAAGTTTAAGTCCATGGATATACTACCTTATCTCCAATAGTTTCACCCAAGAAATCAAAGATGCATTCTTTATTTAGAAAGTGGTCAATCAGAGCTGCAAAGAGATATGGTGGCAACTTGCAGCCTTGTCTGCAACAACTACAGACTACAGTAACCTGTGTATTGACAATCAACTTGCATACATTTCAGCATGTGGGTAGAAACTGCATGAACTAGAAGATAGCTTTACTCAAAGCCCAGTTGTAATCTTTTTTATAGATTATATTTACTTCATATTTACTGAAACAAGTGCCACCTTCTAATCAACATACACTATGCAATCCACACATGTTGCTGTGATTTACCTTTAACTAAATGATGGTATTTGGTTTAAAGAAACAAAAAACCACTGAAAACAGTATTATTTCCCGATAGTTATATCAGTTATTCACTTTACCACTGACTCCTTTACTCACTTGATATTTAATCTCTGAACAATGTCTCGGTTTTCATTGTTATATGGTATGTCAAAAAAAACATTGTCTCTTGTTAAGCTGTCCCCATTTTGATAATCTTAATTTGACTTTTATTTGAATTGTTTTTGTCTTTCATTTCTACTGCCATCTAAATGCATGTTAATACAGAATCCATAATTCACTTTTAAGTCAGTATTTATCAATTACTTGTAGAAACTAAAACTAAAGTACTTGTATCTTGATACATTCTTTCAGAATATTGAGACTTTGAAAACCACTTGCACAATGCTGGAGGAACAAGTGATGGACCTTGAGTCACTAAATGATGAACTTTTGGAGAAGGAACGTCAGTGGGAGGCCTGGCGATCAGCTCTAGAGGATGAGAAATCCCAAGCAGAAAGGAGAACACGAGAGATGCAGAGACTTCTTGACAATGAAAAACAGAACAGGTATATTTGAAGGCAATGTGTACAATCTCAGAACCTCAGGAGAGTATGCTTATATACAGTATACTTGAATTCAGGCAACTACAAAAAATTGATTGTACCTGTACAGGCTGCGTGCTGACCAGCGTAGCAGTGAATCCCGTCAGGCTGTGGAATTGGCTGTCAAAGAGCACAAAGCTGAGATCGTTGCTCTGCAACAAGCTCTCAAGGAACAGAAGCTCAAAGCAGAATCTCTTTCAGACACGGTATGTTAACTTAAGGATAAAACTTTCAGAAACCTACTCTCAGAAATCTAATCAAATAAAACACACACTTGTTAATACTGTCAATGCAAAGTACAGTAAGTTTGTTTTTGCACAAATTTCCAATTTTTTATTTTTGATAAACCGGGGTTCATATACAGTACATCAATCTATCAAATACTTTCTGTTAGGTGTTATCTCACTGTGGTTTTATTGCAAAACTACAAATTGTATTTACTAATTGTATCATGTCCAATTGTAAAGCATTAATTCAGTATATCTAAGAAAAATGTCACTTGTCAAAAATTTCCTAAATCAAAATCTCATGTTGTTTCCATTTATTGGTTAAACAGTTCAGTCAGTTTAGCTTATCTGATGGTGTCTGCCGTAGTTAAGAAGAAAGCAAAAAGATGCACACAATTATTCATAATAAAACAAGTCTGAAAATGTACGATAAAGTGTTTAATGTGCTTGTGCACTGGAAGAAATATTTGTCACACTTAAAGATTTGTAATTATAATGTATCCTTTAATTTCTAGGTTATCTGAGCTATTTGACATTTAGGAACCTGTAGCATTGAGTAAAAAAATTCTGGAGGATGCTATAAAGAATAAACATGAAGTGGAAACTTTACTTAGCTCAAGCATTTGCCTAATTTTTTTTGTGTTCATTTAAAAATGATTTTGATTATTTTTATTACTTTCTGTGGCTGATTGATTTTAATGGTATTTAATGTTTCCATCCAGGTTATTGCTGTTTTTTCAATTTAAAAATTGCTTCTTAACAGTTAAACAAATAAAGCCATCAGTAATAATTGTACTACTTGCACAGGGAGGTCTACTGAACCGTAATAATTAGTAAGAAATTAGAAAATTTGAAGCAAATCAACAATAAGGGTAAAATGCAAAGTTTATTGTATTCAAATAATCTTTACACATCCTTCACTAGCTGAATGATCTTGAGAAGAAACATGCTATGCTAGAAATGAATGCTCGAAGTCTGCAGCAGAAATTAGAAACGGAAAGAGAAATGAAGCAAAGGCTGCTGGATGAGGTATGGCCCCATAATATTCTACAAGTAATGTTTTCCATTGCAGGCAGAAATTTTCTCCCTCAATCAGAAAATGCATCCTGTGTGGGTAGAATTGTTTTATTTATATTTGGCAATATTAATATGCTGGGCCAAACCACTGTCTAGATAAAATTTGCTCAATGCTTTGTAGATTCATATCCTATTTGCATTTATTTTGTTTTTAATCTAGCAAACAAAGCTTCAACAGCAGATAGATGTTCAAAAAACGCACATCTTCCGACTGACACAAGGACTGCAGGATGCCCTCGATCAAACTGACCTCCTTAAGAATGAGCGGAGCGATCTAGAATATCAGCTGGAGAATATTCAGGTGAGGATAAAACATGGTAGTTGCTCAGAAGTGTTTCACACTTTTTGATCTGATTAACTATTTAAAATATAGGTGGAATATTTTGATGTTTGGAAAAATGTCTGTCCCAAAACAAAGTTATAAGGGTTATATTTTACAAAATGTACAGTTTTTACTTTCAGAAGAGATATTTGTTATCCTGAAATGTATTCATAAATATGTAAAAATTGCAGAATTGAATAATGGGTGGTACCTGTCATTAAAATAACAATAGTTTGCACAACAGGCCCATAGCTGTACTTGTGAGGCAATATTCTCTTGTAGGCCTACATTTGATTGTATTTTCTATTGCCCATCCTAGGCAATGTACTCTCATGAAAAAGTTAAGATGGAAGGGACCATATCACAGCAAACAAAGCTGATTGACTTTCTGCAGGCAAAGATGGACCAACCATCCAAGAAAAAGAAGGTGAAGAAACATGTGTTCATTGTTAACACTGGTAGTCAATTTCTATAGAGTGGCTATAAGAGAATTTTAAAATATTGTCTTAGAACATTAGAACAATTTGGATGAGAGCAGACAATTTGTCTTGGTGGTAACTGTAAGACTTATTTAGATGCTTTGAGCACAATCTGAAAATGTCATTGTATTTACACTGTTATTGTCCTTAAAGATTCTAAATGCATCATGGTTAGACTCTCTTAGGATTACTGTATTATGATTCTGAAATCCTAAATTGACATTGCTTGTTTATAAGAATAATTATTTCTGTATTACAGAACATTTTCAGGTCTCTGTACTACTCCAGTGTTTTTTCAGCCTTTTGATATTATATAGATCATCACTTTGTTCAATACTGTGAAATTTGATACATCTGACCTTTTTTGATCCATTCTCCACACTAGTCTTTTCACTTCTTTCTTCTGGCAAGTGATATATGACCATTGGCACGTTCATGAGTAGAATCGGGGACTGTTTCTACCCACAGATCAATAAGGTTTCTGAACTACCAATTATAATAAATATCGTAATGTGTTTAAAATTACATATAAACACATACTAGAAAATATATATACAGTAGTTGCATGTACATTATGTTGCATTCCATGTGTTTTTTTGTTTTTTTTTATGTGGGGGAGCATGTTTGTGGATGTGTCTTTGTTGTTAATGTATTATGACCACTGTTCTGAGCAGACCTGCAAGTAAGAATTTGATTGTACTGTGTTCTTGAGCCAAAAAAGTCCATCTTTAACAATAGGCAATAAAAATAATTAACGGGAAAAGCCTTTGGCTGCAACCATTTCTCTTTGTTCAAGTTGTGTGTTACAGCACGTTCAGACTCGAAAAATTGTTCAGTTCAAAAACTAACAAAGCTTAATCTTTCTGTTAATAATATCTAACAAGTATACACAGAAAACAAAATGAAGACTAATATAAAATTTTTTATTTGCATCATTGGATAGTAAATTACTAATTTTTGTGCAGAGATGATTTTTATATGCTATTTCTTAAAGACTCTAACTCTCCCAATTTTCTGTTTCTCCAGGGCATCTTTAGCCGACGACGAGAGGACCTAGGGTTACCCTCACAGATCCCACTCCAGTATAATGAGTTGAAGCTGGCTTTAGAGAAGGAGCGTGCACGATGCTCAGAGCTGGAGGAGGCACTGCAGAAGACAAGAATTGAGTTGCGCTCTGTGAGGGAGGAAGGTAATGAGCCTAGTCAAAATGATGGGCAATTTATTTAATGTACTTTTCTCCTTTTTTCATCTTCTACAAAACAACTAATAAGGTGGATATACTTCATTGATCTTGTAAGTAAACATACAGATTATGAATTGTGCTTCTAGAACTGTTTATTTTACTTTGTTTTTAAGATTGAAATAAAAACCAAAGAGAGAAAGCATATTTTTAAAAAGCCTAGGGCTGTCTCAAAGTTGTTTTTAAATATTATTAGAAAAGACGTATGATGAATACTGCAGAACATACAAGTGAAATTACATTTAAACTTTTGGTTGCTTTCACCATATAGCAGAGTGGGTTTCCTTCCCCTGTAAATGATCTTTTACAAGCAAACTATACTGAAATAAAGAGCAAGATAAAATAATTCTACTCCTTTACAGTGTAAGAATGTCAAGATTCATGCTTAGAAACAAACAAAAATTTGATCATTTTAGGCCCTTTCTCAAATATGGGCATCAGCTTTAACTAATTATATGTTTAAATGGAAATAATGTGTTTAGTTATCCCTGATGATTAGTGTAACATTACTAAAGCTGACACTGTATATTCCACCAGTCCCTCTTTTTAAATGCATTGCATGTGAAATTCTTTTGCCGATTGGGTAACTAAAACAATATCACTTGGCTTTTAGGACACAACATAGTTCACAGTTTGCTCATTAGATTGGCAAGACTGCAGAGGAATGAGTCATTGTTTGTCTTTAGTGAGATTCTGCTTTATTGTCTCTAAACTTGCTGTCTTTTTTTTTTTTTTTTTTTCTTTTTTAATGGTGCTGCTTTCCTATGGACATTCTGAAATACCCACTGTAAAAACAAGTACTGATCTTTGTTTAATTAACTAAAATTAAATTAGTTGTCTCTCAGTATTTTTACATTTTTCCAAAATTTTAATTCCCTAGTGTGACTGCTGTTTTCAGTCGAGACACATTGGAATAGTGTACCAATTATACATGTTGTCTCTTTATTTATTTATTTCTTTATTATTTTGCTGATGACTCATGTCCATGTTCAAAAGTACCATTTTCAAATATGTCACACTTTGTAATAATCATTTTTATTCTTACTTCCTTTGAGCAACCCACTTCAAAGCAGGAGACCACCCAGCTCCATCAACACCTGCTACGGCCAGACAGCAAATCATCATGTCTGCTATTGTAAAGTCACCAGAGCACCAGCCTAATCCAATTAGCTTATTAGCTCCACCTTCAAGCAGAAGAAAGGAATCCTCAACACCTGAGGGTGAGTAGCACCCTACAACTCCTATTTCTTATTAACTTGTCCATAGTGTCACACTCAGGCCTCTTCGCAGAAGTCTGTCTTGTCTCTGCATGCCAGTCAAATCTCAATTTGGGTAGTTTTACAAACTCAGTTTAGTACTGAGAAATGTTATCTACACTCTGCATGGCCAAAAGATAAACTCCTCATAGTAGCCTGAGGAGTCGTCCTTACTGTGAGCAATGTGGCTCAGCATTTTTTGTCTTCTTTCTTTCAAACCCTACAGAGAGGCGGAGAGTCACGTTTGAAAGTAAGTCTATAGACCGCCCCTGCAAACAAGAACTCTTCCATTTCCTGACACTTTAATATTTAGGGGTGGACATAAAAAAATATTTTGTGTTTTATGTTTCATTACATAATTTGTTGCCATACATTTGCTTTTATATTAATCAACTCTATACATTAACTTTCACTGTGTCATTATTGTTAGTTCTGTCTGTCTTTAATTTCTCCCATATGTGAAGAATGAATGGTTGATAAACAATTTGAACATGTATTACCAAAACCATGTTTGATGACTTTGTTATTATTCTCCCTATTGGCTTGGTATAGAGGTGGGACGGAGGCTAAAGGAAAGAATGCATCATAACATCCCTCATCGCTTCAATGTTGGTCTGAACATGCGGGCGACTAAATGTGCAGTTTGCCTGGATACAGTACATTTTGGGCGACAGGCTGCTACCTGTGTTGGTGAGTTTGTGACAGAGTTTGCAAAACTACAACTACTTTAAAAAAAAGAAATAAAATAAAAAATTTTTTTTTTTTAGGAAATTACCAATGGTCTTTCATCTCTTCTAGTGTGTTCAAGTCAACATATGGTGACTTAAGAACTTTGTGGCTTTTAAATGAAAGCACAGGGTTTGTAACTTAAGAGGACAAAGAAATAGGATAACTAATAATAGCAGCATGAGTAAATTATGTCAGCGATTTAAACAAAGAAGTACATCCAGAAGAACTACTTTACATTTACTGTTCTCATCTATGTGAAACTGGCGCTTATTCACCTCTGAATACCATCCTAGGAGAGAAATGTTTGTGCAAGGTGAATAATGGGAGGAGTTGAATAAATCTGTATAAATCTATAGCAAATAGATCAGTAGGGGTCAATACTCAGGTCAGTCTTATTTTTGAACTCTAGAAAAACGACAGCTGAGGTTTGGTTTGATTTCCCTAGAGTACCATATTCTTTTTGTCCAGGGAGATAACAGTAATACAACTGCATTAGCAGAGATTAAACTGATTCCAAGATTTCAGGAATTGAAGTAAAATGCCATGATTGACAATTACCACATGCAGCATTCAGATCAGGCAAAATGAAAACACTTAAGACAGTCACTGACAACTCAAAGTAATGCATTTCCAGTGCTTTGGAATGGTTAGGAACTGGACTGTCTGTCTTGATATAACTTGATGAGAGTCCAAATGGGTTGATAGCTGCAGGGCAACTATCTTCTCAAGCACCTTAGACATGTAAGAAATGCCGTGAATCAGTATTGGACAGTCTGCTGCAAAACAACATTTTCAGTAGAGGGCTAGGGGTAGGAGCCAGGTAAAACTAGTACAGATTGAGCATCTCTAATCTGAAATGCCTGCTATAAGAAGCATTTCTGATTTTGGAGGTTTTGCATATTTGCATCTTTCTAAAACACCTGTTCTCCATTCGTCTTGTCCATGCACTTTAAACCACCTGGGTTTCAGGGAAAGTGCAAAAGACTTGATGCTTAGAGAAACTAAACAGCTAAAAAATAGCTATTATCTATTCAGGATCTTAGTACAACAAGGTAACTGAAGCTTATTGATTAATTTGTATATTGTGAAGAGTATGGCAACAGAAGAGACATACAGACAACCACGTAGACCACTTCAGCAACTTGGCTATACATGTTTGAGCAGTGCTTCTGTCTGCTTATCTTTTCGTCATTTTGACAATTGCTTCGCTATATGTCATAACAACAGCAAACGGAGATTAGTTTTGCATTGTTATCTATGTATATACTACATATTAAAATGCTGCAGCTACAGTATGTTCTGGCAAGGCTTATTTGTATTTCCAATTAGACAGTAATGTTAACTTCCTTTAGTTATTTGTTTAGACTTGCCCATAAAAGGTGGATGCTATGCTCATGTTGCTAGGTACATTTACTGATCTGGGCATTTTATGCACCAAAATCTGCATCTCATGTGTCTCTTTCTCCTCTTTATGGCAGGGTGTAACACACAGTTTACAATTAATATTTTCATGAAGATAGCTCCCAATTCTTTCAGTCTTGCAACGACTGCTACACTCTCATCATAACTTAACAAAAGTGGTTTTAATTTCAACTTTTGGATTAGGGATGCTCAACCTGTAAAAGTTCATTTTCAAAAAGCTTTGGTATCATTAAGGATTTACAACATCATTATTGTCACATTGGCAAAACAACTTGGAAAAGAGTTGAGAAATGGCACATTTAATTGTAAACTGAACAGAAAAAAATGGGATTGAGTAGTACCAACAGGCTTTACTTGCCTTCAGTATTTCTAATTTATTATCTGAAAAAGTTGAAGAAAACAATGTTGATTGATTAGTTCCCCTAATTGCAGCAGAGTAAGTAGGTTTGCTTGTGCTTCTTATTGAACAGTTTAATTTGTCTTTCTCCACCCGTGCTCTAGCCTGCGGCCCAGGATTTTCAGGGTTTTTAGTTGTTTACGAAATATGAAGAATGATGATTGGAAGATGCACCATGCGACCTTCAAGGGGCAAGCCTGGCAAAGTTTTCTAATAAAATATGGTTAGAAAGTTAATCAGTTATACATACTCTACCACTGATAGTGGTGTCACAGAGAACATTCAGTGCAGTTATGAGAGAAAACACTAGCTTATGGTGCTTTATTATTGCAGAATGTAAAGAGTTATTATTATTATTTATTATTAATGTTAGATTGTTGGAGGGCAGAAGTGGATGGAGAAATGAAAGCATCTAGAAACTCTATAGTGTGGCTGTTAATCACTTGATTATTTGCAAAAAAAGTATCACTACTTACTTCAAGGCCAAAAGTATGATCATGGTTATGTATGGGACTGTTCATGTAAGTTCACAATTTCAGAGGATGCTGGGCATCTACAGATAACAATATAATGTTAAAAATAGAGAACAACACTATTTGCAAAAGTGAGACACAGAGGTCAGGAGATATTTTTAAGTCTGTTACAAAGATAAGTTTATCCTTATATGGTGATTTATTGCTGTAATAATAATTCACTTTATAATAATTCTAGGAGTCAAAATAGTCCTAAAGTCATGCTTCCTTTTTTTTCTTCTTTTCACTTCTTCTATATTCCATATATGGAAGGTGTGTTTTCATGAAATTTTAACATTGCTTTCAATGTAAATTTTTTTTTTTTTTTATTAACCTGTTTTTAGCATTTTTGGAAAGATGTGTGTTCTTGTGTCTGCAGCCAAAAAAAAATTGTGGTCACTGTAACTTGTGAATTAATGGGCCAGGTTTTCATGAAATTTTCATTAGTCTTTAGAGCTCATTAGGTTTTAGATGAGTTTAAATTCTGATTTTATTTTTTTTTTAAGCTAAAACTAAATAAGCTAAATCACTCGTCAAAGGTTGACTGATTTTAGAATATAACTTTTGAGTTGAATCCAAACCTCAAAGTTCAATAATGTTAAAGTAGTAGTCACAGCAGCTAAACACCAAATACAAAGAAACATTGACCACATTTAATGTTGTTGTTAAATTACCAGGGTGTGTGTTTGTGTTAGGTACTTTGTTATTTTGGTTTTAAAAAAGTTTTACTACTTCAAGTTTTAAACTTGGCAACGTCAGTTTATGATTTGGGGGTGCTAGCCTCAAGACTGCCCTCCTAGCTATGTGACAGAAAGAAATTAATACAAAATTTACATAGTTATGGAAAAATTGGTTCATTAATTAAATATTAAGATTTGGGTTAAAAAGTTTAAGTCCAAGTATTTCATATTTTTGGTATAGAACAATTTGAGAGTTGTCTTTAAAATGATTAAGTTATGAAAAATATGTGAAGTTGTATCTAGCATTTAGTTTGGTAAATTCTCACTATATCTACTGTACTCGTATTGTACCTCTGCTGGCCACATCAGGTGTTTTTTTTTTAGTTTAAGGCTAGGAATCGGCCTAGGTTGAAAAGAGACTGGGTAACCCCAAGTTTTAGTCTAGCTGTGATAAGCAGACCAGAGAAGTGGTCATTTTGAATTTTGTTGCTACTGTGATCATTTTTGAACCTGAAACAAAATAATTTGCTGTTTAGAGTGCCATGCAATGTGCCATCCAAAGTGCTCCCCCTGCCTGCCTGCTACTTGTGGTCTGCCTGCTGAATATGCAACACACTTCACCGAAGCTTTCTGCCGAGACAAAATGAGTTCTCCTGGGATGCAAATGAGGGATCCCTCAAACCAAGTTCGTTTGGAAGGCTGGATGAAGCTCCCACGGTAGCCCACTTTAACCATTGCACTGTTGGTATATGCGATTCAAGATGACCTCTTGTCTTGAGGTTTTTTGCCATGATATCAATTCATTTCATGTTTGTATTGTTAAGAAAGTAAGCTACTTAAGAAAAATAGTGAAAACACTCATCTGTGTTATGTCAGGAATGGTAAACGTGGCCAGCAGGGATGGGAGAGAAAATACATTGTTCTGGAAGGATCGAAGGTGATGATCTATGACAATGAGCCAAGAGAAGGTGAGTGTCTTTCTACAATGCAAAACTTTAAATATCTTACTTTAAAGCAACTACCTTCTTAGGAAAAGTAAATGTGTGTAATAAGCTTTGGCCTGATACACACACACACCCAACACAAAGATTTTTGGGGGGAAAATAATAATAATGTATCTTCCCTAATATAAGAGTGAAAAGACAGGCAGGTTGTAGCTGTTATTGAGCTGAGTCCCGCATGATTTCTGTCTAAACAACAATTCATAGCAGGACCCCAAGGTACAGTATTAAATAAAGCCAGCATAGTTTTTGGTCTGTTGTGAAAACCCCCCTCTCTGTATTGTTTTTGATCCAGCCCTCTCTGGATGCGACTGTACTTCTTCTGCTTTCTTAGCAAAACCAGAAGGAGAGGTCATTTGTGCTGTTCCACTAGAAAGGTATGGGGTTCATATTTCAGACGTTGGCGAAAAAAAAACAAAAAAAAAACAAACATAATTACATAAAATCCCTAAGAACTGAGCAAGCGGAAGAGAATGCAGCCTCCTGGCTTTGTAAATAAAGTAAGAGAACAGAGCAGACTTGTGTTTTAAGTGACCTTTATCATGTTTGAGATATAATGTGCTTTCATATTGTGTGGTGACTTCTCTTCACAGAGGGAACCAGACCCATTGACGAGTTTGACCTGTGCCTGCCAGATGGAGATGTGTCTGTCCATGGTGCTGTGGGGGCATCAGAACTGGCCAACACTGCCAAGACAGGTAATAGTGTATAGAACAAATATTTTTGAATAAAAATTTTCCATACTGAACATTAACCTTTGACCGTATAAGAATGTGATTCATTATTTGTATATTTTATTCTTTAACTTGCCCTTTTTTCTTCCCACAATATCATTTTCAACAACTTTATATTTTCTCCTGCATTTGTGACATGCACTAATCATATTTTGACAGATATCCCCTACATGTTGAAACTGGAATCTCACCCCCATACCACATGCTGGCCAGGACGGTCTCTTTACTTCCTTGCTCCAAGCTTCCCTGACAAACAACGCTGGTTCACAGCATTAGAGTCTGTGGTAGCTGGGGCTCGGACTTCTCAGGAGAAGGCTGATGCTGATGCTGTGAGTAGGCTAAAATTTCTCTCCTGAAAACACAAAGCACAAAATTATGTATTTCAGTGTTGTAGCATTTTAAAACCTCTTAGACACCACCTTCTTCTTCTTCTTCTTTTGGCTGCTCCCGTTAGGGGTCGCCACAGCGGACACTATGATGAAGTATTTTGCACTTCATTATAAATGCAGCTGTCTGTCAAGATGTCTTTTAAGGAAATGTATCAGTTTTCAGTTGCTTCCATTTCAGAGATACAGCAGTTTTTGGATTTCTGCTTTAGATGTTTGTTGAACTGTTTTTGGATGTCTTTAAAAGCTGGCCTTGGCAAATTTCATTGGTGTATTTTTTTATCATGTAGAGTTTCTTTTTTACATAGCACTTATTTGTTGTCTACCCATTTCTTATATGCAAGTTTAACTGAATCCTGATCACCAATTTGTCACTATGCAATAGGCTGCTGTCTTCTTCCAGGAGATGCCTCTATCTTCATTGTTTGTCCAGGTAACAATAACAGCCATTAGTTGCTTGTGCCAGCCCTTGCCGAAGCTGCCTTTTTGCTGAAAGTTTTATGTTTGCAAATTTTTGCTTGTTTATTGCAACACTGCAATGTTTACTTTTGCTCTGTGACAATAATATAGAACAATTGTTGTTGTGTTTTTTCCTTTTGGAAACAGAATATCTCCTCCACTCCCCATAACACACATTAACTTGTTTTACTATGATTAAGGTGGAGTCATTCATTATACATGTCGTATTGAAGTTCTTGCTTGCAGGCACTCCTAACCTTAAATTTGTGTGTCGACAACTACAAAAATTTAATTGGTTTTATTTAAGTATATAACAAACAATAGATGAATACTGGGAAAACTGTCAGTTTAATATATAGATGTACAGTACTTGACAATATCTAGATATAGTGTTATCTCTTCCTCCCTCCGACATGGACAGCAGACTGTATACCTGCTTCTGTTTCATGCATTGAATACGAATTGAGAAGAATTTTGCTCCTGTACATATTTGCTGAAATTCCAAACAATCCATATGGAAAACAGGAACCATTTAGGCACACATTGCATGAATTACCTACTGGCACAGATCAAGACTTACCATTTTTAGGCAGTAGATCTGTTGATTACATAATATTGCACACAATGCAGATACACTAAAACATTTTATAAATAAGACAGGAAAATGAAGACATGCAAGATGATCAAGTGACAAACAGCTGGGGCATATAATATGCTAATTGTCACTTACTGCGTCAGGAGCAAATCAGCTCAATATGGAGCTGTGATTCATTATGAAAGAGGAGTGCTTTACATAGAAATGGATTATTTCCAAGAAATGACTTGCGTTGCTGGTGCATGGCAGAGCAGCAGGAATTTTGCTAACCCTACTTCTCACAAATACTTTAGGCTGTCATTAACATCTCATTTCTGCTACCGAAACTGGATAATACTGGTGGTGTGTTTTTTTTTTTTTTTTCTTCTTCTTCAAGCAGAAGTTGCTGGGAAACTCCTTGCTGAAGCTGGAAGGAGATGACCGTCTGGATATTAACTGCACACAGCCACTCACTGACCAGGTATTATCAGTAATAGTTATTGGAAGAGTTTGTGTCAAGACGAGCAGATCAAAAAACTCCCCTTCTAATTAGGACAGATCATTTCAATAATTTTAACAACAGCAACACAAGCAGCTGCTGTTTCATGAATGTACAAGGTGTTTTTTTCTTTCCTTTCTGTTTCTGAAATGCATTGGGAATTCAGCACCATACTTCAGTTTTTATTTTAAATTGAGCAATTACCTTTGAAAACGTTTATGGATATGTCCGTAGTAAAAAGGGGATCCTTAATACCTTAGAGCAGAGTCTTGTTTAGTCATATGTACAGATCTCAATTTTCAGATTCTGTATGTGAATACAGCACTAAAGTACCATAGGCTAACAAATGCTTATCTTTGTAGATTGTCCTTGTTGGTTCAGAGGAGGGCCTCTATGCCCTGAATGTGATTAAGTCCTCCCTAACTCATATCCCTGGAGTAGGAGCGGTCTTTCAGATTCAGATCCTGAAAGAGCAGGACAAGCTGCTAATGATAGTTGGTCAGTAAAGAAATGCTTATTTATGAATATTTTTCTTATTTGGACTTTTTAAAACTCTCAATATAATGCTGCTCTTACTGCATGAACATGTATGTGCATTTTACAATGTTTTACAAAGAAAATGATTTTTAAAAAATCTGTATGACCATATTCTTTACACTTGTCCAACTGCTGCCTAGGTGGTGAGCGAGCACTTTGTCAGATTGAAATTAAGAAAGTGAAGCAGTCAATAAGTCAGTCACACCTACCCGCACAGCCAGAAATCGCACCCAACATCTTTGAGACTGTTAAGGGATGTCACCTGTTTGCTGCCGGGAAGGTAATAATTTTCATTTTGTACAAAGGCATTTGTTTAAACATTCAAAAAAGAAAAAAAAAAGATATTGTGGACATTTTAGTCTAACTACTGTTTTAAACCTTTGTTTCTGCTTAGGATTGTATAGCACTGCCACAAATATTTAAATAGTTGTATATCAACCACTAAGAACAGTCATAAGGTCCAAGTTGAACAAAGCCATCACTTCACTCCTTCTTTTCAATTTGCCCCCCATATTCTAGGTGCTCAAGTTAACCTATAATTATTTCACTACCTTTACACCATTTCAGATTGAGAATGGACCGTGCATTTGTGCTGCAATGCCAAATAAAGTAACCATCCTGCGATACAATGAAGGCCTTAACAAGTTCTGCATCAGGAAGGTAGATCACTACTTTAAAGAATTTCTAATCATGTCTTTACTGACTATCATTATGTGGAAGGCCATAAAGCTACTGAGCAGCTCTAAAGTATAGATACAGTAAACACTTAATTGTCATCACTGGGATGCCCTGCTGATTGCTAGTTCAGAGACTTCAGGCTATCCTGCTCTATGAAATCCACTTGTGATTCTTAACAGAGGGGTGAACTTTTCAAGTCTGGAATTGAGACAGTTTTAGGGTTTTTAAAAGCTGGGCAAAATGAGTTGGGAATGTTATGTGGTAAAACTCAAAAGTATTAATAAACCAATGATTGTTAAATTGCAGTACATAGTATCATTTAATGTGTCCTGTTTCTTCATGTTATCTCATTCCTGCAATAGGAGATTGAAACAGCAGAGCCTTGCAGCTGCATACATTTGACAGGCTACAGCATCATCATCGGGACAAATAAATTCTATGAAATAGAGATGAAGCAGTATGTTCTGGAAGGTGAGTATTTCATCCTAGTCAAGTGGAATTTTACCTAAACCATTAGATATTAAAATTAATTTTTGTAGATTAATAATAAATAGGCCATATAATGGGATATCCTCTGCTGTTTGCTGCTTCAAGGGATAGCTTATTCCTCCTTTTTTTCAGTCTGAGGAACTTGTCTATGCTTTTATTACACCCAAGACCAACTACTATAACTCCCTACAGCTGGTAACCCTTCCAATCTGTTATCACATCTCCACTTAGTTCAAAACTCTTCTGCAAGAGTCCTTACACAAACCCACCTTAGCAAGCACGTCACATTCATCCTGCTCTGCCTTCACTGTGTCTTAGAGGACTGAATATACAATTCTGTTGTAACCTCCAGTGTTTTAAATGGCCTAGCACCAGACTACATCGGTCATCTGATCCATCACTACGCTGCTGTCCGTTACTGACCCCGACATTCTGAGCCTTCTTTCAGTTTATCTCTCTGTGCAGGTGCCATGGAGGATTTGCATTTGTATCACAAATTTAGTTCAGGATTTTTTTTTGGTATTTCATACTTTTATTGTGGCTTTTTGTCTTTTATTCTAATTCAAAACTTTGTGTGCTGTATTTATGTTTAGTGTTTGTATATGCCCAGTTGTTTATTCTGTAAATAAAATGTAGCTTTTTTTTTTTTTTTAAATTATATGCCATTAATTCAAGATGGTGTAGCAATGGTTTCCACAAATGGGCCCCAAGTAAACACTGAACACTTGTTGCTTTTTCCCAGATGTGGTGTTACATAAACACCAGCATTTACTGCAACAGTTGAATGTTCTTTCAATGTAAAGTTTCACAACTCTTGGTCTATAAACCTTTAAATTGGAAGATGATACTTGAAGTCCTAAGAAGACCCTTAGTGTTCCCACATTTTAAATAGGTAACACTAATGCTGTGAAAATTGTATGTTCAATTTTTAAAAGAATGAATGTGATAACCTCGTCTTGTAAAAATTTTACTTCAACAGAATTTTTAGACAAGAATGATGCAACTCTGACATCGGCCATTTTTGCAGCATCCTCTCACAGCTTCCCTATTGCAATCATGCAAGTCAATCCAAGTGGCCAGAAAGAAGAGTATCTGCTCTGTTTCCATGGTAACAAGGATCTTGTATTTAGTTTTCATTGGACCATCTTTTACATCTGAGATTTTCCCTATGAATTTGCAGTTAATACATTATTCATCTGGCTTCCTCAGTGTTGTAATGTTATTCCTAACTGTGCATTTCTAAACCCCACGTAATGAACATGCCTCTGGTTTACAGAGTTTGGGGTCTTTGTTGATTCTTATGGGAGAAGGAGCCGCACCGATGACATCAAATGGAGTCGTTTGCCTCTGGCATTTGGTTGGTGTAATTTTTTTTTTTTGTTGTTGACAGATATGTTCCATTACTCAAATATTTTTAATGTCATTATAGACAGTGCCTCATGAAGTGTCTAATGCAACATGAAACCATTTAAAATGGGGGAGTGTATAACAGTGCTTTTGTGTCAATGCAGCCTACCGGGAGCCATATCTGTTTGCGACTCACTTCAACTCCTTAGAAGTCATTGAGATTCAGGGACGGACAGCTCTAGGGTAAAGTTTAGCTTTAAGACTTCCTTTCCTATATTTATTAGGCAAGTTAACACATCCACGGGTTTGGGGTACACTGCAGAGAATCAGTGACCTAAACCAGGATTAAATGCTGTTCATATTTAGAGAGCCTTGAGTTGTCTTTGAAAATGCTTATCTTTCAATGTCACTGTACCTTGGCCCCTACCTACCTTTGCTTGTTAAAACATAATATCTGCTCAAGTTTTGTGTGCTGACAATAGTTTTTGCTCCTTTAACATTGTGATACAACTTTTAAAATATATTCTAAAACTTATTAGATTCTCTTTTAAGAGGACATCTAAAAGTGCAAAAAAAAACCCAGAATATTTGGATTCTCAAATGTTGATTTCTGTAGGTCTCCTGCTCATGCTCACCTGGAGATTCCAAATCCACGTTACCTAGGCCCAGCAATTTCAAATGGAGCCATATACCTTGCTTCTTCCTACCAGAACAAACTGAGGCTCATCTGCTGCAAGGGAAACCTTGTGAAAGAGAGTGCCATGGAAAAAGCCAGAGGGGGAAATGCATCTAGTCGCAGGTAACCAATCTGTCCTGCTCAATAGTATACTTTGCACCAAGATGATACTGTGTTTAGTTCTTGCCATCATTTTAACAGTGAACTATTACTGTTGCATACAACACCTGACATCCTTTGCATCCTACTTGTAGCAGTCCTAATAAAAGAGGTCCGCCATCCTACACCGAACATATATCCAAACGCTTGGCTTCTGGGACCTCCCAACAGGAAGGTTTGTCCCGGGAGCCCAGCACCCCACATCGGTACCGTGAAGGAAGGACAGAGTTTCGACGTGATAAATCCCCAGCTCGTCCACTAGACAGAGAAAAGTCTCCAGGAAGAATGTTGGACAGTCGCAGAGAGAGGTCACCTGGACGGATGTTTGACGAGAGGGGCCGTCTTCATACTGGCTCTGTAAGAACGCCTCTGACACCGGTTAATAAGGTACAAACGTGTGTAGCCACTACATCAAGTATATCAACAGTATTTTTTAATTTTTATTAACCTTATCTAAAAACTTGTCTATTGCTCAGGTATGGGATCAGTCATCTGTGTAAGGATCGCCAGACTCCATGAAGCAACTACACTGCAGACTACCAGACCCCTGCTTCTTTTGGCAGAACCTAGCAGCACTCCACAGCACACTGAATTTCTTGAATTTGCTTGTACCACAAAGGCAAAAGCAGGAGGCTGCTTTGGGGGGATACTTTAGGGGGCACACAATTCCTTAAAATACATTCTACAATGTGGCAACTGTGTTTGTATTTTAAAGGAATTCTTAGCTGCCTTGCATTTACTTCAAAAGCTTAAACATCCTGCATTTGATTAATTTGTTTACAAGAGTAGGGAAATCTCTATCCCTTTGATGCGCCCTTTTCTACTCAGACTTGAACCAGAGAAATGTAAATAGTTGCTAAACTTTTTTTAAGAAACAAAGGGATTTCAAGATGACACAGCTAAGTCTATTTTTATGAGCAACCCTTTCTAATCTGTAATGTCTTGTAACGTTTTCTGTTTGAAGGACTCTACACAAAATGTCTGTGCTCTGATGAGCAGATTGGTATCTCCTGTGTTTTTACAAATGTCACAAACTATATGCACAATACTGTATGTAGTGAGAATATTGGAGCTTCTAGGCACTCCTGCATTTGCTCTTGGCTGATTCTTTACAATTGTCCATTCATATGATGTATTTGTTATTCTCTAGTAGGTTGGGGAGGTTCCCAAAACTCCTACAATCTGTGGGTAAAAGGAGAGCACATCCTGCCTGCATACCTGTCTGGTAAATGAATGGCACACAGTCGTCATTAGGTTACCTTTTGTTCAGCCTTCACTTGTATCTCACTACAAAATGTAAACGCTTTCTGTGATATTGAAGTGCAGAAATTCTATATTCAATATTTAATAAACTCATTAAAAAGGAAACGTGTACCCATCTTATTTACTAGAATGGAAAAGAAAAAAGGACAGTCAAAGAACAGAAAAAAGGCAAGTCAAAGAACTTGAGCATTTCAGCTGCACATTTAATTTAAACAATTTTCTTTGCAATTGTTTTTCCTCAAAAGTTATACAAAGACATCAGGTTAAAAAAAAAAAAAAAAAAAACTCCCCATGCACCAACTTGGTGTAAAGCAACTCCCCAAAAAGCACTGGCCACTGTTAATTGTAAATTTAAAAATATTCAGTATTACTAGTGCAAGGTGCGTATTTGACAGTATTGACAATCACTGGCCCTAACAACATACCTGTGAATTTGATTGGCTTCTCTTCAAGACATCCTTCTGTGGAGATCCTGGGGCTTGACGTCTGCCCTGCCAACAGTGTAACCGTGTGGTGCAGGACTTGGCCATAATTGAAACACACCCTTGTTTTCTAAAGACTTAACGTTAGCTTTGCCATACATTTTCTGCAATTCAAAATGTGCACCCTAAGAGTACAAATGCTCATGAGCCTATTTTCTTCTTTAGGTATACACTTGGATAACACTAGAAACTGAGTGAAGACCAGTAAGTTAAAGGGTAGGCTCGCAGAGAATCTTACAGAGAAGGAATTAAAAACTATACAAAGAACAGTCAAGTTTGTCATTAAGTAATTAATCTAATGCCAGTGTCCGTTTAGTGCTGGTCTCCTGAACAAGGATTTCACGACACAGATGATTTTTATCTGATGAAATGCACAAACTTAGTCCATTAGGATTTCAGATTTGGGAGACTCTATAAATAGCTCATGTTTCTGAATAAGCATAATTACCTTCAAATATGCGGAATAGTCTGTCCTTTACAAGGGGAGTGAAATTCAACCTCGTCTTCTGTCTTCCAAAAGATTTGGAAAGCATAAATTTCAATTTAAATTGAATTGCAGTAGTAGAAGCTTAATTCATCTTTCACAAATGATTGCGTCCAAAAGGCCTCATTCTGGCCTAGAAAGGAAAAAAGTAGTCCAAGTGTCTGAAATTAGTTATGTCCCTTTGTAGCAGTGGTGTGCAGTCTCTCACAAAGGCCACTTTATTTGTTCAGATGGGCTTGTACAGCAGCGTGGTCACGTATTTCTTCTTGTAGCGGTGAGTAGCACTGAGAACCATCACACCGTCCTTGTTGGAGAGAAAGAAGACAAGAACTCTAAGTCTTTATTGAAGGGCCCACACCATCACAGTGGCTAATATAAACAAGTAAGGTGTTGGTTTACACAAATTCTGCTCTTAGTTGGTAGCAATGCAGAAGTGCTGTATGGAGCAGCATTCTCATATCACATTAATATAACTCAGTGTCTCAGAAACCGCAGCAACCAAGGGGATGATATGGATCAGTTAAGTAAAGGTCACACCACCAGTGGGTACATTTTATTGAGAAAAGATTAAACTGCACAGACGGACAATGAATTAACAATAAATAAAAATAAATACTAACCTGTGTTTGTGTTTCTGCTGCAGTGCACTTGACCACACATTTTCATTTCTAATACCACTACGCAAAGTTTTCTTTCAGGTAAAACTACACAGTTTGATGCTTCCCGTTATTGTAGCATCATAATGTAAAAGCAAACACAAGAAGGGGAAGGCAAATCCAAACGATGGTAAATCTCAAAATACTCCCAGATATACTCCTAGGACAAGGCAGCTTTGACATCAGAAATGCAATGTGCGTCACTTATTAGGTGGTAAACACAAAGCTCTGTGTGTTTGAAGATACAAAGTCACCGTATTTTCACCAACTAACTTCAGTATATGGCTTCAAAAAATACATAAGCAATTTCAATAATAATTAAAAATGGCAGAACAATCTAGCAGAAGAGGCAATAGGTTTTAAAAACAGAGCTGAGTATTACAATCATTCATTCTACAAAAGTGAATGATTCTTATGGCCCCTGTGTACACAGCAAGTAGGAATAATGAAGAAGGAAATGAAGCTCGCTCCCCAGGTGAGCTCAGCCCAACAACATGCTATGCCACTGTGTTACATTTTAAATTTGTTTATGACACAATGCGTGCAGCATGTTACAGGAGACATGGTGTCTAAATGACACGAGGGACTCAGTCTTCTGACTGGGAGCCTGCGATGACTACAGTCCAGTAATACCCGCAGGACACGTTTTTAGACAATGTCCTCCGTAGGTGCCCCTCTCACCTGACAGGGATTTCTTCAGTTTGCATTGCATTGATTTTCCATCTTTACATCCCCTACATGGAGTAGAACATCCAAGAAAAAAATCATTTAAATGCATCACTGTAAATCAATGCCCCCCAAATGTTATTGTTCTGCCTTTGGTAATACAATGATGACCTCCACAGAAAACACATCAAGGCAGACCAGGGCCACACACTGCCATTTTGTTCTGACTAGCCTGGGGTTGTTTTAGGCTAGCAAAAGATACTGGAATGAAGAAACAAACTTCTCTGCTACTGCAGCTGACACTATGCTGAACAATGATGTCTAAATTAATTATAAATACAGAAACACTAAGGGTAGTTAAATAAGAATAAGATTACAATATGGCATTTCTCTGTGTGTTGAATAAAATCCTCAAAGTTTACCATCCCCATCAGCATTTTAGAATATGGTCTCCAAGTACAATCAGCATAAAGGGGTCTGCAGGAAGTCCCTTAAATGTACACAGCCAGCATATAACATTGGGCCCATGTGTGTCCTCAGTGTTTTGCATTTTTGACTTCACATACACTGTTACTCCCATCAAAACCACCCAGTAACATACTGAAGCTACTGCCGACCAGCCTCTGTCCCAGAGGAGCACATACCTTGATTGACAGCGCATACAAATGGTTCAGCATCACGTGATTGGGCTCTGGCAGTAACGCTGGGTCACACTATGAAAGGGCATTTAAAAAGAAAGAAGGTGTGATTAGAAGAGAAGTGTGGCCATTTGTACAGGGTGGCCATGGCATTCCTTTTTGCCCCCTCTACTCACCGAAATCCCTGTGTCCTTGTTGAGGATGACTTGCAGGAGGTGTGGAGGTAGGATGGGTGGCGACTTGAAGCGCTCCTCCAGTTTACAGACATATGCATCCTGCTGGTAGGGCCCAGGAGGGGAGCTGGACAGGTCTGTGAGATTACGAAGAGGAGGGAGAAGAACAAGGACAGCAGATCAGTTACAGCGAGCATGGCACCTTCATCTGCCTTAAGGACTTGCAGTAGAAGGTCTGAGGAAAGGAAATAACCAGCATGCTGCCTTCAGGCCCACTTAACCCTTCAAATTGATAAATTAGCATGTAATATGAAGTTAAATTAGAGTTAAAAGATTCTGTAAGAATTTTATGTTGAGAGAAGTTTACACAAAGTATAATCTACACAACATAGAACAGCACAGTGAACTCAATCAGAATTACTGAACTGAAGCAAAACAGGCAGACGTCTGTAACCCGAGGACTAGACCGACTTCAGACAAGTGTTACTGCAACTGTGGGCTTAAGGCCATTCAGAGAAACATCAAAACAATGCTCAAAAGTATAAAGATCACATACTCGAATGGAAGTAATAACAAGCCTGCAGTAATCAGAACTAACAGCTGCCTTCCTGCTGTTTTTACGGAGTTTTTAATTGTTCTTATCCACCTCATGCAGCTACTCTACCAGGGGCTTGCTGACCAAGTCCATCAAGTTTAGCTGTTTTAATTCTCTGTGGCTCTGAGCTCAAACACAGGCTTCAGCTTGAAGGAAAAAAAAATATCTTTCAAAAACAGACAAAGACCATTTTTACATCAAGCACGTTGCAAGAAAATTGGAATTTCAATTCCTGTTGCATGGCAGTGTACCAAGGCGAGTGCAATCACAGCACAGAATGAGCAAACCTGCAGAGTGGCCCTTGGTCAGACCGGCTGCTGTGCATATTAAGAACTCGCATCGCAGCAATGACCACTTCACCAAAACCATCACTGCCTCTACAGTCCCCCATCCTCTGTCTGACCCTGGCTCACAATTCATACTAAAATCTTTTCTGTAAATCACAGATCAGCACTGGACACATTAAAACTCAAACTCGGCTTTCAGAGAACTCCAGGGAGGTGAAGTTTGCTTCATGGCAGTCACTAAGCTCACGAAATGCAAAACAAAACATGCAATGCAGCAGCGCTGGGCACACAGTCTGTATCTGGAGTGGGGAGGACAGGCGGAAATGAGGAGAATGTATCCCCATAAAAACAGTGGAGACACTTCAAGTCCACAACACTTAAATCCTTTTTTTTAAATTTGTGGAGATGCATTTCATCCAGGGTTTTTCTTATTTGGTAAAATAAATGAACGCTCTGTAATAACTGCAGTCTACAGTAGAACTGAACCCATGGCCCAGCCACGCAGGCGAAGATGGCCAGGAGAGCAAATGATGACTTCCTCCCGAAACAGACCTTGATGGGCCAGTTGACAAGGAGAAGTACCCGAAGAAGACAAACATTACAGTGGAGGAATGCAGGGAAAGAAGATGCTGGGTTAACAGGTTAGAAACACTGGCTTGGGGGTCTAAGAGTAGGGAGAACTGGAAAAAAACAGACTTGAGCAGACCGGGGTCTAAAACAGGGCAGTAGCGACAGTGACCTGAAGTGCATTACTACAATGGCACTGCTCAAAGGGTACCCCTGTGTTCATGTCCTCGGACTATGGAGAGCCGAGAGCCCACCCAGTTACCAGTGCATCCCCACCACCGCCTCCGTAATTACAGACCACCTGAGGCAGCAGACCCAAGACTCCCAGAAATTTCAATGCTGATGTGAAGACGGACCACCATGAGCCCAGTCAAGGGCCCAAAACTGTGAAACATCAAAGTCACAGACATGCTCTCTGTATAAAGCAGCACAACAAAGGAAAAGGTTTTAGGACTGTGAAGATACAAACCTTTGAATGTCACCATTTGTGACGAAAAACAGAAAAATGAAATTACAAAGAAATTGACAGACAGCACTAAATTGCCACTAATCGCAGGCACATTTCACATTAGCGACAGTTTAATCTCCTACAGTGCAGCCCACCACTGAGAGTTTCCACATTAGAAATTTTGCAGATACTGGAAGACTGTTTTATTGGTCTATGTGATCCTGAAGCCCCCTATATAGTCGAGGGGTGCAGCTCCTGCTCTCCATGAATGAAGTGCAACTGCATACTTGTGCTCCAGCCCCACCAAACTGGTAAAAATGCTGTAAAAACCCGTGTGGCCTCCTAAATGGCCTCAAACTGTGAAGTGACCTACTTGGCAATGGACTTGAGCACTAAGACCCCAAATGCCTGTTAGAGTTTAAGGACTGCGGGTCACTCCGTTTCAGTGGATGTCTTACGATTGTCTGTATTTAGTTAAAATATTAAAACTAGACTTAACGGTTATTAAAAATCCTAGAAGTGAGAATATTGTGTATTATTATCATCATCTTATTAGGAGCGTTGCCATCCAATTTATATCTGAATTCAGTCTACAGAGGCTTGCATATTTTTTATCCCAGATACATTTGTGTAATTCAAAGTGCAGACTCAATGGTATGTTTTCAGTCTTATTTTGAAGTGTAACCATATAAAGGTTTGTACTTGCGTTAGTTCTAATGGCCTCAAAACATCAAGAGTGTCAGATACTTCAACCAAGCATTAGTGGTCATCAGGCACTTGATGGCAATACTTTAAGGGTAAATCAATGGCACCACTTAACTGGAAAGGGAAGAGGCACCCTGGAGGGCTGCTGAGGTGTGCACAGACATGTTAAAGGGGCCACTCTGGATGGAGCTTCTTCTGCTTGACTTACAAGGAGATGTGGTGGCGGGGAAATCACATTTGGGCAATATGGAGTGAATACTCAGTAGATGGATTTGCCAAGTACAATATTGAGAGAAGTAATAGGTGTGAAAGACCACAAATCAAATTAGGAACCAAATCAAGCTGATGGGCTTCAGTTGTGGGCTGAAGAGTGGAAAATGAATGGGTGGTGTGACAGAAGTAGAGTAGATGAGGGCAACAGATAACATGAATGGAGTGGTGGTAGGTCACTTGGCCAAGGTGTCAAAGGCAGAGGCCACAACTGAGGATAATGGAAGGCAAGTAAACCAGCAAACAATGGTGTCTGTAGAATACAAAAGGCAGAACTGGAGGTCATAGAACGCTTACTTACAGTATGGCCCCCCCCCCCCATTCAGAGTCCCAGAAGCTGCCTTCTGGTACGTCCCTTTTGGGTTTTGCTTACCCGATATATCTGAGCACTTCTGAGAATCCACCAGCAGGGCATCAAACACCTCAAAGTCGGTCTTCTTCACCTGGATCACGTTGTTCACTGTCCCCAAGTGATTGGTGGTGAAAGGCTGCAAGAAAATGAAACTTCATGAAAATTAGCACCGTGTAGCAAACACATCAATACGCTCATTCAGTTTACTTTGTGAAGTGCAAAATGTGCAGATACCCCAAGTCTGCTAACTCTCCGAACCCAGCCATGTTAGTTTAATATTTTAAAGCGTCAAGAGTTTGATTACTGACCGAGTGTGCTTGGGCAGGATTTCTGGCGGAAGTGTGGCTACTGATGAAAAAGAACCCAGTGGCTCACTGCCATTCAAAGCGCATTTCTTTTCTTTTTTACAGATTATACCTTCATGAGACAGGTGCTGTCAATTCCTTCTATCCATGTAAGGGAAACATGCTGCATATAATTCAGAGAGTGAACCGAACCACTATAAAGAAATTGGTCAGCTGTGGAGGAAATTTAAAAAAAAAATAACTTCTTATACCATGACAGGACATGCTGGCCAAAGCAGACCCCAAGAACCCCAGCCAAGGGGACACAGCAAAATCCTTTTATCACCAACTGAATGGCTGGTTAAATGAGTCTTTACAACTGTGACTGTGCACAAACATTTCACAGGACAAGCACAATCCACCGTAAAGAGGGGGCTCTGTTTTGTAAATAAAGCGGACCCTAACATTCGGAGATGTGCGCTACCAGAGAAAGCTGCCTTGGTCTGCCTGCTCCTGTTATCAACATGGACAAGAAGTGAATGCAGAAGACACCCCCATGTCCTCCCAAAATTATGTCCAACATTGAAAGCAACAAAAGTGTCGGCCAAGAGCACAGGCCCCATCGTCGTGAAAGGTCCAAACAAACACGTCAGCCAGGCTGTCAGAGAGCGGCTCAGACCACCCTGCTGTGGCCATTTCACTGAAGTGATCCTCAAACTTTGACCAAAAGAATGTACTTTTAGGATGTACAGCATGAGATCTGTTTGGAAAACATAATATGACACTTGTGGAGGTGGTGGTCCTTAAACTGCCGAAATCTGACATTTTGCTAACTGACCAACACACTCCAGCTGAAGGGTCAGAACCAAAACTTCCCTCCGCTATTAAAGTATAGCGGCAGGAAAACCGAGCACAGACTGCGGACCATGGGGAGCTTTGTGGGATTCACTTCAGCACTTGTAGTTTTACATAGGGGTCTACACAAAGAGTCATACAGCAATCATATTCTCTGAAAGCAGGATTGCTCAAAACTATTTAAAAGATAAAAAAGAATCTAAAATTCACATTTTATGCTTCAACTGAGTTTGGCTCAAAGTGTTCAGTTTGAAAACAAGTTCTGTCTCCAGTATGCTGCCATCATAAATCTCCAGTGGGTGAAACACTGCAGCCTTCATTTAAATAATACTACAGGTATGACAGTGGGGTGCGGGGTAGGGTACCCATCTAGTCCTTTCCTGGGTCTTCACTCAAAGCACAGGTTGGTAAACTTCTATTCCAGTCTTTTCAATGCGGGCTGCAATAGGAGGGCTCACCTCAGAAGGATCATGGGTCCACTGTCCATCCACATAGAATTTGTATTGATGCTCTCCCTCTGGCAGGTCCAAAATGGCTACGAAGTTGTTCTGACTAGGAAAGGGAACATAGATGACAAGTCCATTGGAATTCACAACTTAAAAGATGCCACGTGGCCGGACCTCTGGCCATTAACATACTCGCATCAAAGAGGTCCAAATGCCACAGCTGAAGACCACGGTAAACTGACACTGAATTTTCACAAGTCAAGTAAGCCAAACACAAAGGTGACAATACCATCTGCATGAGCAAAATGTTGGTGCAAGCTAGAAGTCTTCATCAGTTATGAAAAACTTGATTACTACATCTAGGACTTTATAGTTAAAAATAACAATAATAATAATAATAATAATAATAATAATAAAAACACCAGTGACCACTTTACTAGGTATACCTTTTCAGGACCATGTAGGATCCCCTTCTGCCTCCAGAACAGTACAGGCTCATCAGGACACGGATTAAACAAGGTGCTGAAAACATTCCTTAGAGACTGTTGTGATACAATCAAGTCAGCCTGGACATTACTTGCAGATATTGTGGCCACAGGCAGACCCCTCTGTCCCACCTCATCCTACAGGCACTCTACTAGACTGAGATCCAAGGGCACTGCACGACACCAGAGTAATCTGAACTCACTGATATGCTCACCTCTGTAATTACTCATTTTCTGTGAAATGATGCATTATTTTGCTGGAAGTATCCATTTGGACAAAGGCAGACTGCGTCCATAAAGGGAGACACTTTGTCAGTGCCAATGCTTAGGGACACTTTGACATTCCAAAAAAAAAAAAAAAAAAACTCTCATTGGTATTAAGGTACCCAATATGTGCCATTAAACATTGCCCAAGGCCATTATACTATCACCATATCATCAGTATAGACCACTGACAACAGGCAAGGCAAATCCATGGATGTGTGCTATTTATACCAAATTGGTAGTGTGCCATTTCTATGCTGCAGCAGACACTGAGATTCTTCAGACTCGGCAACATTTCACCATGTTGAGCTTTTGATGATCACGTGTCCACTGGGACTTTCTTTCACTATTTCTGGCTGACAGGCGTGAAGGTCTTCTCTTGCTGTAGTTCATCTGCCTACAACTTCAATTCACTGTTCATTCAGAGATGTCCTCACCCACTGGAGCTTTTGCGTTTATCACTCCAGTCTTTATAAATTCTAGAAACTGCAGGGCATAAACCTTACAGGGGATTGATCAGCTGCAAACACACCATCAGACATCCTTTGGTAAGGTATGACACCCATTCAAATGTTTACTCATATGGCACCTAAACCTCTTCACCACGTCTGCCAATGGTATGTAATGTGCTCTTTGGAGGAGTAGGCTATTTGAACCAATGAACAGGCTGACCTTAGAAACTGACCACCTATTGGATATTTGTATTCCAATGGCAGGTTCATAAGACGCACACACACCCCCACAGGGTTCTTAAAGTATTCAGCCCCACTTCCTTTTCTGCACACTTTACTGTGTTGTAGATTTACCTTTCAGTGGATAAATTTGCCATGTTTGCCCATTAATCTACATTCAATTACCCATCATGACAAAGTGAAAACATGTTTTCAGAAAAGTTTGCGAATTTATTTAAAAATCAAAAACTTGTATCTCTTGACTTGAGGCCACCTGAACTGATTGGACATCAGTTAGAAAGGCACACACCTGTGTTTATGAGGTCCCACAATTCGCGCATCTCAAGCGAAAAACCAAGCCATGAACACCAAGGAACTCTCTGTAGACCTCAGCGATCAAGGCAAGGGAACAAAACCATTTCTAAAGTTCTAAATATTCCAGGGGTCCTCAGTAATTGTGAAATGAAAGAAGTCTGAAACCACACTAGATTTGTCCAGCTGACCAAACTGAGTTAAAAAAACAAGAAGGGCCTTTGTCAGGGAGGTGTCCACAAACCCAATAGCCACTCTAACAGAACTTCAGAAGAACTTTACAAGTGTTCTGTTGAAACCAGAGACCACTATATCATGCCATGGGAATGCTTCTCAGCAGTAGAAACAGGGAGACTGGCCAGAATTGAGGAAAAGATGAATGCACCTAAACACAGAGAGGCCCTTAAAGAAAACCTGATCCAGAGTGTGTACACCTTCACACTGGGGCAACAATACAAGACAATGACCTGAAGCATACAGCCAATGCAACGCTGGAGTGGGTTTGGGACAAGTCTCTAATTGTCCTTGAGGGGCTTAGACAAACCCCAGACTTAAACCTTATAGAACATTTATGGAGAGACCTGAAGATGGCAGTTTAAAGACACTTCCCATTTTTGAAGAACTTCAGAAATCTGCCAGAAGGAATGCAATAATAGGCCCAAACCTAGGTGTGCAAAGCTTAGAGAGACTTGCCCAAGGAGACTCGAAGATAGAAATTGTTGCCAAAAGGGGTATTACAAAGTACAGAATTAAGGGCATGAATGCTTCTATGAATGAGAAAGATCAGTTTTTGACTTTTAATACATTTTTAAACCTTTCCAAAAATGTGTTTTCACCATATCATTATGGGTCATTGAGTGCTGTCTGACAAAAATGGCAAATTCATCCATTTAAAATTTAAGCTAGAAAAGCGAGCACAAATTGAAGAAATCAGAGTACTTTCTAAATCCACCACATATTATATAGATGCCCATCACTTCCCAATGATTATAAAAACTGAAGAGCAAAAATTAGCATTGAGTATTAACTCACGATTTACATACTGCATAATCATAAAATTGTTCCCTGAACACACAACACCAAGTAAAATTAGTCTTGGGCCTCCTAAGCTAGGATGATAAAAGTACTGCATACCACAGCGAAGGAGACTGTAAGAACAAATATTACACTTTGTCTACAGAGTACAACATAGATACCAACAAACATAAATTGACAATAAAAAAAAACCCTTTGCACTTCCAGTTCGTGATTGGCCTCACCTGCAAATGTTTTAATCTACTTCAGTGTGACAAGTGTTCCCATTTTACCCCACTTACCTTTACATTATCAGGTTCTAAAGCTCTTTTTTATACTCAGTTAAAGTCCTGGTCACCTTACCTTCGGGTGAGGGGAATCTTGGAGCTCCAGTTATTAAAGGATCCTGCCAAGAAGACTTCCTTTGCTCCTGCAGTCCAGCGAAACACAGTTGGCCTGGCCTGGGCTGGTGCTTTGTCATTCACCTCCAAGTCATGTTGCCAGGCAAGAAACTCGTCCTTCTCCTGGGGTGCCTAATTTTCAAAAATAGGGTTAGTGGTCACAACTAGAAAAAACAACTTAGCAATATGGGAAAGTGTCTACAGATAGTATGATTAACTAAGCTTTAACCAGTGCTGTCCCTTCATCTTAGGCTGGTATTCAAGTCCTACAAAAAACACCACACTAAACAAAAACTAAAAGTAAATTCCAAATCTAATGATTTGACAATACAGATGGACAGTATCCTTCCTGACAGGCTCTTGTAACACACACTTACTAAACTCCAAAACTGGAAGTTAAAATAACTCACTAGGACATTATATTACTACTATCTCCAAGCTGGGTGTGGCATTTGTGGAGAAACATCAAGGACATTCTAAGACAGCACACCTAAATTCATCTGACCAGAAACTAGCACTTCACAATGTTACCAGAATACTAAAAGCAATTTCAATTAGTCAGGAATATGCTTAATTTGATGCCCTCTATTTTGTTGATCTACTTTCTATACGTAAAACTTGTCTCCACTCTTAAGTCACCCACTATATTAATCAGAAAATTACAAATCCTGATAATGTGACCTCTAAGTGTTACTCACAGATATGCAACTCAACTACAACATTATACCTGTAGCCAAATTCCAAGCAAGCTCTTAGTAATATTATAAAATGTGTCCAAGTGCTGAAGCCAAACTCACAAGATGTCATGCTGCTAAGTTTACAAAGTTTATGTGATACACAAAAGAATAGACAAACCTTCATGTCCTCTCCATGGTAGTCTGCATCCTCTGGACTATCCATGAGTATCTTTGGACGATCCCCCTCTTTACCATAGGGACCCCTGCTGTCTCTGCGGTGAGACTTATGTTCTCCATGGCGCTCCAACCCTCCTCGTTCACTGCTTGTGTTTCCCATATGTGCTGCCAACAGACCTCCAAAAAAGTAAGCCTCCCTTTCCTGTGTGAGGAGAAAATTAGGATTAACAAGCAGGCCAAAGTCAGTAGTTTGGATTGTTCTAGTCAGGCAAACTATGTCCAACAGAACTAAGACAAGCCTAAATTAATACATCAGCAAATAAAGTAGCACACAATATGAAATGTAGTTAATTTTTCACAGGGGCAGAAAAACAAAAATGTGTTAGCTACTGTACAATCCACTTTTAATCCTAAACCCATTAGAACGTTAGAAAAATTGAAGAACAGGCCACTCAGCCCAAAAACCATTCATCCTATTGACCTAGATTATCCTAAACCACAAGATGTTGAGATCTGAAGATCCCCAAAGGCCAACTTCTCCTTTTCCACCACACTACTTGGCAATTTATTCCATGTGCTTGTGACTCTATGTGCAAAACAAAAAAAAAAAAAAAAAGAAAAAAAAACACACAACTTTCCAACATTTATGCAAACTCTGCCCTTAGTCAGTTGTCAACCATGTCCCTGTGTTCTTTCTGTAGAATTAACAACTGGGATCCAATGTACTCATTCCTTTCATACTTGTAAACACTTCTATCATGCCCACTTTATCCCAGTTCACTTAGGTAAATGGAGGTTATCTTCTTATCATTACCTTAAACTGTGAGAGCACAGAACCATCAGCTTCACCAAAACTGGTGAAACTGCAGCAGTCAGACCAGCTACTAGTGTGCAAAATAAGCTTCAGGGGCTATACCAGATCAGGAAAGAAAAAGTCAGCCTACAGCCTACTTTCACTCTCTCTGTTAATGCATCAGAGCCCATTGCAACTCATTGCTCTCCTTTTTACTGTGGCCCTTGTGCTTGTAAATTTCTCACTGACAAGGACCCTCTTTGGCATTTTCTTGATCACACTGCATATTATCCTTTTTGACCCATTGGCTCAGGTTTGTCTGTGCCCCTCACCTGTATACACACATGCCAATGGCACTAAAATGTCATTGTTGCAGTGTCACATAAAAGGTAACAAAACACCAACTCAGCACTACTACTGGTAAGGCCTCTCTTCTACTGTAGTGAGTCACTCCTGTGCTGCCTGCTTGCTCACTTACTCACCCACAATCCAGATTTCTGATGCTTGCATACACTACTGAACTCAGGCTCCCTGTTCGTCTAAGAAATGTACATTTAAAGACGATTTATTTACAGGGTCACAGGGAAGTGGGTGCTAGGTCTGGACATGACACAACACCTGACCATGTCAGTGCTGCACACAAACACAGCCAGCCATAAGGAATCAACTTAGAGTTACTGTACTCCTTAATATCTGATGCTTGAGCTGTAGGAGAAAACCCAAATGGAACAGTCCACACTGAGACCAACCTGGGGGGCTGAAGGTACATTTAAAAAGTTGTGTGGCAACGGTAATTTAAAACACAGATGACACTAACAGAAACAAATTTAATTCACCCCACTACTTCTCTCAGTGACACTTCTGCACACCCCAGTCACACCAGTACATGGAACAATGCCGCCCCCTGAGCCCCCACACTATCACTTTAACTTATCTGGAGGTCGTACTTACGTACCTACCCACCAAACAGAACCACTGCACATCTTCTCTGTTTACACTGATCCTCTACCTCGCCCCCAACCCCCCTTCATCATCGCAGCCCAGGGCCGTAAGCCCTCCATTTAATTAACAGCGCCATTTATTTATTCATTCATTCATTCCTTCCTTCCTTCCTCCATCCATCCATCCATCTTCCCATCCCCGACCAGTTCTCCACTTCCGCGATTCAACCACCTACGCAAGCCACACCTCCACTTGTCTCTGGAACCAGCTTAATTCCCCTATTTGTTTTTCATGCACACGAACCGCTCTCATTCATCCACGCCAACCCCCTCCTTCCCCGCCCCAGTTACCGTTCAGGAACACAGGCCTTCGATTATGCTGGCACACATGAATCGATGCTATTCTCAGCACAAGCTGTCGCCCTCTTGGCGTCTCGGAGGTAAATAACCTTCAAGCCGCATGTCCCGCCCACTCAGCGAACGCTACCTTTACGGGGGCCTCAGAGGGACACGCGTACCGCACGTGCGTTTTTCGTGCAGCTTCGCTCGTCGGGAGTCTCGGAGCTTAGAAGATGAAAATATTCCAAAAACGACGTGTACAGCTCCATAAATTAAACTGCCAGCCCGTGTCTTTCGGGAGATGCCTGGTGAGTAAGGGCACGCGGTTTAAATCCCACACGAGCCTCACAATCCCTTTGAAATTGAATGTGCCTGCCAGCCGGTGCTCGCAGATGAGTTTTGAGGACGAATGTTAAGAACACACAGTTGGGTGTGCCGAAAGGGAGGTCTGTAGACCTGAGGGCGAGGGCGGGATAGCGGAGTAGGGAGGAGAGATGATGGCGGTGTTAACCTCATCAACTTCCAGTTGATGGGGGTATCAGTCGGGCATTCAATATACTTGTGTATATACAGCAAGTGCACAGCGGACAGAGTGGCCGGGTGGGCGACACCGAGCTGTCAAAAATGCCTGCCTGCATAAAACGAACCGCTGGGAACTACATGGCAGGCACTCGTTCGCCGGCTGCAGTACGGTGGCTGAGGGGGCTCTGGGGAGGAAGGTGGGAAAGAGGACGTGAATCGGACCCCTTCTTCCAGGCTATCCAAAATGGAGTAGAGGAGGAATGTTGACCAGTTTATAACAATCCTGGCACGACACCCTCTCTCTTCTGAATGTGCAGCATTTAATGAAACTGACATTTTATCGATTACGCTCCCAGATGGTAGGATGCACATTGCATCAGTTTGTAAAGGGTTTTGAAAAGGGTTCTGTAAACTGCAGGTCCATTAGTGTGTAAACCACAGAGCACTTCAGAGGATTAGAAATCCCACAAAATATGTTGCACAAATAGCAGAAATGATATGTCATTGACATCAGAAGTTAAAAATATCCAGCCTAATAAATAATTATGTAATAAACCTGTGCTCTAAAATCATAACAGTACATGAAGTTCTCAAGGCTTTAGCTAGAGCTGTAGCCTATTACATCAGATCTGAATGCAAAGGTTACAAAGCAGTGAAAAGGAATGCTCAAGCAAAATGACACCTTTTATTGGCTACATCTTGCCTGAAGAAGGGGCCCGAGTTGCTTCGAAAGCCTGCATATTGTAATCTTTTTAGTCAACCAATAAAAGGTGTCATTTTGCTTGACTTCTTACTACCTTCAGAATGTAATGAAAATACTTGAATAGCATTATGCAGATACAGATCATTTGCAAACAAATCCTATACTCTGATCCTTCTTTAACAAATGAACATGACGTGTATCAATGCTAAATGTACCCTTTGATTTCAATTCTAGGAGAAGATTCCTTATTAATAAAAAAAAATCTTATTTAAGAGCAAGTCCTGAAAAATAAAAAACTAATAAATTAGCAACAAGACTTTTGTCTCTACATCACACTACCACTTCTTGTCACAGCCATCACATTGCCACCATCTGCAAGCACATGCACTATTTTCTAAATTCTATGTATTTATAATTTCATTCACAACTGTGAAATTAGATGATAGTAGATTTTCTTTTTGAAGAAGGGAATATTAAAAAAAATACGTCCTTTCCTTAAAAATCAAAATAGGACTTCCAAATCCACTTGGTCACCAGAATACCTATTAAAAACTCAGTCACCATTGGGCCAGGTAAGAGTGACCTCAGTTAACGATGCCGGTTTTCCAAGACGCTACTAAAGAAATAACTCATTGGCCCTTGTTTTGTTAATCATTAAATAAAATATGAAGCTCAATGTGTGAAATATTTGTTTAAAGTATCTAAATTGTTTAAGCGGCTTTTTAAAAAATCATTTATAAATATTATTAAGCATTCACTGAAGAAGGGCAGACTAATTCGGCCTTGGATTTCACTTGGATTTGACACAAGTTCCTTTTGTTACATTCCTTTTAACGTTTTTGTTCAAAGTATGTTCATTTTCTACTGGGAAGTGAACCAAAAATACGATTTAACGTACAGATTGCTTACTATGTACGTCAGAAAATGATTCTAAACAAATGGGTAAAACAAAAGAACATATCCTCCAAGATTCCTCAGACTGACGTCTTTTAATCATTGGCAGGCTGCATATCACTAGCCAGACATGATCTCATTCGGTACATGTGTCCCTACTATATTTCAAAAGTGAAGTACTTGCTCCTCAGCTGAGATCTCAGTTGTGCCATCATGCACTGCTCCAGCTAAAACAACTTGGTGCATTCACATAAAATGATGCAGGAGCACTTCATCAGACCAGTCAAGCAGACTCCACCCCCAACGTTAAAAGCATGTCACCTATTTTTAGGCAGCACATCTAATATTACATATCAAACTACAGGATCTTCCTGAGTGTGCAAAATGCAGCTGCCCAGGCGTCCAAGCTAAAAAACAGTGATCCACACATAGGAGCGGAGTCCAGAAATTCATGGCCCTGCATCTGTGCCTGCCTGTAAAAGCCTGCTAGCCGAGACTTAGTCACAGGAGATACTGTGAAAAAGACCCTGCAAAATATGAAGGCCGCATAAGGATTACGTAGGAGCGCCAGGCCAGACTCCTCTAGAAATGGCAGTTGCAAAGGTATGGAAGTACAAATATTGAAATTATGTAAAGATCATTCTGAAGTGCAATCCTCCCACTGAAGACAACATTGGTTCCAGCAATGATGTTCCTCTCCTAATAACTGCTTTCAGGCCTAGTGTACACAGCAGCAGAAATATTTCCACGCCTGCCGTTTTGCATGAAGACACGGTCTTCTAGAACCAACCAAGCAAAGCAGACTGCTTTGTGCAGAAGTGGTGATGTCACCTCAGAATTCCCCTCCAAGTACCCCCGTCCCAAAGCAGAAACAGGCCCACAGCCAAAGAGTGACAGGCTAGCATTGCCATTGGTGTAAACATTCCACAATTCTTCCATGATGACACTATGCTAGAATCCTAAGTGAAAGCACCTGGAAATCTTCAGATATAAATGCAAAACCTCCTTCCTCCCCCACACACCTCCGTACATTAATCCTTGTAAGCAGAACATTAGGAAGAGCAAGAGGTGAGGAAGACAGCTCCAAGGTCATTCTTACATTCACTTGTCTGAGGAACTGCCCTATCACCATCATCAATGACAGGTGAGCCTCACACACCACTCTGTGTTGAAAATGTTCAAGGTTTTATTTTCATATCCCAGCTTCAGCAACATCAGGAGAACTGGAGTGCCTTCAAATTAAATTACATACTCTGGACTCCAACTTACAGCAAAAATTGTTAACAAGATCTGCCTTAATCGCAGAGCTGAAGCGAACATCTTGGGAATAGATAAATTACTTGAACAAACCTTTAAAATGGTAATTTCACCCCAATCCCCCAATGAATGGACTCCAACTGTTTGGTGCTGCACTTGAAGTGTACATGCCCAGCTTTTCATATCCATAGTAGACTACAGTCCTGCTGTTGTTCATTCATCTCCATCATAGGAAGTACACTCAGTGTGACATAATCGCTAATGCAATATTTTTCCAGCACATCTGGTTTGCAAATTGGCAGTTGAGGTAAAGTCAGAAGATTCCCCCCTTCATCCCCAGTAACAGATTGTCAAGAGAAAAGACAAAGTTATCCAGAAACATGTTTGCCCTGAGCCCATTCTACTGTAATTCTAAAAAAGATTTTTTTTTTACTTGTCCTGCCAACTCTGCCACCCCCTCACCACCCATGGGGGGGAAAAAAGTACCTTTTAATTGTAACAGAGGCACGTGTCACACATTCTTTTCAATCATTATTTTCAAACATAACTTCAAGCTGTAGGGATGCATTTTGTGATGTTTAGGTCATAAAAGGACACCTTGTATCCCAATTGACTGCTGGCCTCCAGGACGTACTGTTGGGAAAGTGATACCACAGGCCTGCTGCTCAGCTCTTTCTCCTCCAGGTACCTAAAATTTTGGCTAAGACAGAAAGAACAATCATGCAAAAAAGAAAAAAATAAGCATTTAGGTCTCAAGAGAAGAGAAACAAAATCTACCATGTGAAAGGCACTGGAGGTTCTTTGTGTATTAATGAAATAAAATACAGGAAATCTCTTTATATGTACAGTAACATTGCATCATTTTTCATTAAATGAGTTTCTACATAGCTAAAGATGGAAGACAGTTTTCATAAATGCTAAACCACCAGCCCACTAAGGTTTGTCAAAATTGCATAGATTTGCTAATTGAGACTCGCTGTCATAAGATAAAACTTTCAAGTGAAGTCAAGATGAGATTCAGCTAAGAAGTGTAGTTAACGGAGTCAGCAGTAGAAGTCAGGTCAAGTCACAAGTTAGCATCCTTGGACTTAAGAGCAGTCCTCCACTGACAGGCTATGGGAATGAAATATCTTTAGGTCTCGATGAAACCCCTTGAACTAATCTAGGTCCTCAAAACTCTCAAATGTATCAATTGAGTTTATACAGTATATAATTGAAAGAACTCTGCTGGATTATGTACTCAAGGACTGAGGTGGAAATTAAAAGAAAGTGCATTTAAAGAACAAAGAAAGAAAGCACTTTCACAAAAGTGCTGTGGTAAACTTTAATAGAGTTTTTTAAATCATGTAGCTAAATCAGAAATCTTGACATCATATACAAATTATCTAGATGAGCCATTGGGCAACTTAACTGTTAGCTAACCAAATATGAAGTTTCACAAATGAGAAGAGACCATTCAACTCAAGTTTATGGTCAAAAATTCAAATAATCAAGAAAGCATATGACAGAGTGCCTCGAGAGGAGTTGTGGTATTGTATGAGGAAGTTGGGAGTGGCAGAGAAGTATGCAAGAGTTATACAGGAAATGTACAAGGGAAGCGTTACTGTGGTAAGGTCTGCGGTAGGTGTGACGGATGCATTCAAGGTGGAGGAGGGATTACATCAGGGATCGGCTCAGAGACTTTTTTTATTTGCAATGCTGATAGACAGGTTGACAGACGAGATTAGACAGGAGTCCCCTTGGACTATGATGTTTGCTGATGACATTGTGATCTGTAGTGATAGTAGGGAGTAGGTTGAGGAGAACTTGGAGAGGTGGAGATATGTTCTAGAGAGAAGAGGAATGAAGGTCAGTGGGAACAAGATAGAATACATATGTGTAAATGAGAGGGAGGTCAGTGGAATGGTGAGGATGCAGGGAGTAGAGTTGGCGAAGGTGGATGAGTTTAAATACTTGGGATTAACAGTACAGAGTAATGGGAATTGTGGAAGAGAGGTGATGAAGAGAGTGCAGGGAGGGTGGAATGGGTGGAGAAGAGTGACAGGAGTGATTTGTGACAGACGGATATCACAAGAGTGAAAGGGAAGGTCTACAGGACGATAGTGAGACCAGCTATGTTATTATGGGTTGGAGACGGTGGCACTGACCAGAAAGCAGGAGATAGAGCTGCAGGTGGCAGAGTTAAAGATGCTAAGATTTGCATTGGGTGTGATAAGGATGGATAGGATTAGAAATAAGTACATCAGAGGGTCAGCTCAGGTTAAACGGTTGGGAGACAATGCCAGAGAGGCGAGATTGCGTTGGTTTGGACATGTGCAGAGGAGAGATGCTGGGTATATTGGGAGAAGGATGCTAAGGATAGAGCTGCCAGGGAAGAGGAAAAGAGGAAGGCCTAAGCGAAGGTTTATGGATGTGGTGAGAGAGGACATGCAGGTGATGGGTGTAACAGATCAAGATGCAGAGGACAGAAAGATATGGAAGAAGATGATCTGCTGTGGCAGCCCCTAACGGGAGCAGCCGAAAGTAAAAGATAATCTTATAACTCATTTGATCCAAATGAAATCAAATTGAGTAATAAAAAATTAAATCACACTGTAAATGACTTAATCAAATCTGCCAAGTTAACAAAATAGTAAAACACCCAAATTAAGTTGTAGCCTCATCAGTTAAATTATTTCAACTCATTAAGTCCACTGAAGTTCACTTACAAGGTAGTTAATCTGAAAGAAGTCTCAAAACAGTAAAGAGTCAAATCACAGTCACAGAGTAATTCAGATCATAAGAGATTTAGTCAAAGTGAGCATAGCCTAACTTTTAAATCTAATTGACTTGAACCATAGAGCAAAGCACACCAAAACCTATCCAGATTACAAAGTAGCAAATACTCAATTCATGCCATAAATATAATCTGTCAAGCATTTGGATAAATAATCTTAATTTATAAGCTTTCATTCAAACTGAATTTTGTCAAATTCTTTGTCAATCTAAACAAGGTGAGGTATGCAGCAACAAACACTCACAACGAATCAAGTAAAGTGGAGTCTGTACATTAATTTCCATTATCCACCTTAGTAAAAAGTGTCTGTCTGTCCAGTTGTTATGGCCCTGTCATTCCAATAGCTGGTGCATCACAAACATTAACACAGCTTTTTTTGAATCCCATACCAAATGGCATATAACAGACAGATGCATTGCATTTTTGTCATTCCAGCCAATGGCACATCACAAACATTTGTAGTAATAGAAATGATTCAAAATTCCAAAACACACTCCTGAAGATGGTGCATTGCAAATGTTAATGCTAAGATCTATGTTGGTTAGGTTTTAACATGTCTTAGATGGGTATGCACAGCTAGCATTGTCATTTTCTTGTAGAAGCATATGAACGTAGACTTCACATCTTTGGCATGCAGTTAACGGGCTTGAAATGAAACAGTGTTGGAGATTTAAGGCAGCAGTGCTAACTGCTGCATCACTGCTCTGTCCTCAATGGCAAGCTGACAGGTCTGACTGACTTAAGTAGGAACCTGACAGAAACTAAAAGAAGCTTAAAACATTCAGTCATAGACTATTTATTTTGTTGCTTGTAAGTGAGTCATATGTTAACCAGTCAAAGTGAATTATATTAAAGTACAAATTAACAAGTTTAATTAAATAAGTTGCAAAATAATCAGTCAATCTCAGGTCACTCACAAGAATACACTTATTTTATATGAAAATTGTAGACTAAGCACATATTCAAGTCAAATGGAATTAAGCTACAGAAAATTCATACAAGAGTTGGCCTCAGACATTCCAGTTCAAATATTGTCTGCATGGAGTTTGGCTAGGCTTTTTTTCCCAAGTAAATCCTATTTTCTCCCTACATCCCAAAATATGTGGAGGTTAGAATATTTACCAACACTAAACTGCCTCCAGTATGAACGAGCGTGTAAATCAGTGCACAAGGTGCCTTGCACACATACAGCTTTGGTTCCTGGATTGCTCACAGTGCTGCCAAGCAAGGTTTGTGGAAGCCGAAACAGAATTAAGCGAGTTCAATAAAAGGGTGGAAAGGTGAATGAATGAAATTAGAATTTATTATTATTTAAATGCAGTCAAGTCTTGGGTTAACAAATGCTCAGGTCTTATCAAGTGTAATTTTTAGCTAATCATTCAAACCAAGTGAAGCAGCTAGACTGCAGACACTCATATCACAATGAATTGAAGCACAAGTCTTCAGGTTAGATGCTGATACTGTACATTCATTTCTCCTCAGCTGAAGAACAAAGAAGTACCGGCATATTTGCTTATGACAGCTGTTGATTATTTTCACTCAAGCTTGTAATTTGGTATGGTTTCATTGCTGGTTAGTGATGCAGCTCAAAAAGCTTGAAAGTACATGGTGCATGGTTTGTCAGCATCTTAAGTATTCTGTAATCCTATAATACTGAGCCGAGTCAGCCATTGACAATACCCAAACCATACCATATTGTGTTTGCCAGCACAGTAACAAGAGTTTGGTTATTTCAATGTTATTTTATTTAAAATAAAGTGAAAATGCAGATTTGGTACAGTTCTGTACTTGCATGGACATCACTTTGAGCCATGGTAAACCAAGTGTTTGATAAAGTGATGAGTCTAGTGAACAATATATATCTCAAGTGGAGCACTGAAGCTGAATGGTAATGTGGGCAAATAAGCTCAAATGCTTATTTTAAATGGTAAAACTAAAAGAAACTATACAGCAATATTCCGACATTCAAGAGCTGAGCTAGACATCTCAGTAAAATAATTGTATACAGTCTTTCACATATTTATAATAATTCCAAAAGTGAAGAAATCCTGAAAGCAAAGTGTAAAAAAAAAAAAAAAAAAAAAAAATTATACATATATATGGTGCTTGTGTTTGTGTCCCCAGCCCCTCAGCATCATCTTACAGCATTCTTCAATGCAACACTCACAGTTATAATGGATAAAATCCATACATTCACACAAATCAACTCAGTATCTGCACTTAGTTTTCCCAAAAGTGATCTGCAAGTCCAAAGCTGTGTCTTGGGAAAACAGCAAAGCCTCATGATTTGGTTTTATAACAGCTGGGTTTCTTGCTTCGATATACAAGATTTTATTCCAGAAGCTATTTTCTAAACTCTAAGCATGATGGTACAGGGAGAAATCACTCTGCCTGACTGGCGTATAAGCACCTATTGGACTGTGTCCAGGTGGATGTGAAGGAACCCTTGGCTGTCCCTTTTCTTTGCTTATATTGTAGAGACTTTATGTAGCTAAACTTAAGTCACACTTTCATGCAGATGAGGGATCAAGACTAAACTGCTTCAGTATATTTCGAGTGCCAAGGGCCTTATTACAAGAGCACAGAGACTTTCAGGTTATTGATGGTTTGGTGACATAAATCCATCTGTGTCTTTTATGTTGCTAACACTCCCAGTCTGATGGATTAGTGATTGGTGTGGCTGTCTAGTTTCTTCACAAGCTCCATGTTCAGGTCAGAATTTATGCTATTTTGATGGAGAAAGAGAGAGAGAGAGAGAAAAAGAGAGAGAGAAGAGGGAAAAAAAAAAAAAAAAAACACAATTAGCGAGCCTTGTTCCGGATGGAAATATATCCATTAGCAAGCTTTGGTGTGCGATTTTAAATATCAGGAACAGTAAATGGGCTTAAAAAAATAAAATTGACAGGGAAGATGGAAAGTGGTTGGAGTCAATGAGCTCATAATGGATTTACTAGCTGCTTCTAATATTTGATCTGCTGACAAAACAGCCATTAGCTGCGTTTGTCAAAAACAATGCAGCTTTCATTATAATTATGAGGATTAAAAAGGTGACTTAATTGACAAAGATCAATCCTCTTTATGCTGTACATCCAATTTTTAGACTTTTTCTTCATAAAACAGAGTTTTTTATCATTCCAAAAATGAAGCAGAAGATTACTTCAAAAAAGCACATTTATATTTACATAGTGCTTTTCACATTTTGTAATGATTTAATGATTTAAGCTGCTAAATGGAATAAGACAGACATGGAGCAACTTACCGTGGTGAAGTGAACAGTGAGAAAGATAGCAATTACTAGCAGTCCAATAATGATGGAAGCTATAGCCACCCACATGGCATTACGGCCCAGTCGCTGAGCACCTTCAATGTCACCCTCGTTGTAACTGTAGATAGACTGGAAATCAGAGACACATTAGAAACAGGTTGAAAGGCCCACATGACAGGCAAAGAAAGATAAAAGGCAGATGTGGGGGGATACAGATAACAAAATAATACACTTCAAAGAGTTCAAATATTCACTAATTATGTTGTGTCCCAGTAAAAGTTAGTTTTTCTGGAGCAAATCACAGATTATTTGAAAATTCCCAAATCTCACATGTGTGCGTGCAAAAAAAAAAAAAAAAATATTATACCTGCCATGCTTCTCTGGCTGAGAAGGTGGAAGGTGCAACAATGTGTTCACTTTTTTATGAATACGGTTTTCTTTCTATCCAACCCTTAAACTCTTTACTCTCCATTCATAAGCCTACTCCACTTATACAAGATACATATACAGGATGATGAAACTTCAAGGCCTCCTCAAATACCTCTGAAAGGACAAAGAGTTGCTCCTCTTTTCCATGAGTTAGGCAGAAATCTGCATTGCTCCTTACTGGCCCAAGGCTTAATTATAAGATGGGGTCTCCTTTCAAGGTCCTTGGCAGATTTTCCAAGAGGGGATGGAAAATGTGATTCCTTGGCAATTCTAGCACATGTCCCATCTTCCACTACTTCATCCCTACAACCCAGGCATACTGTTTCCATCTTGCATGTAGGTTAAAGAGACCCACTAGTCAAAACACCTCTGCTATAGTCACAATTTCTGGATGGGTCTCATCTACCCAATGGTCTCAGCCACAGATGTGAACACAGTCCTTCTATATGCTTTTGATCCTGCTTTGTCTGAGGAGGTCAAATCCTCCTATTTTAAGAGCTATTCAAAATACTCCTTCCACCATTACAGAATATGCCCCTTCAAGTTCAGCATTTCGTCCATTACATGCTGTGCACAGGATATTAAGGATATTGTCCAAAAATTGTTCATCGTGGCTTTGCCTACGTTTTCCCACATGGACCACTGATCTTCCCAATTATAGATGCTGCATTCTTATCCTTTCAGTATTACTCAAATCTGGGCCACTCCTGTGTACATTGTATCAAGGACTTATTTTGTACTTGATGTATTCCCTTATAATTTGTGTCTACTAAAGGGCCCACATTTTCTAATATAACAGGCAACGCCCACATTTTGAGTATAGCCTCTAGCAGCATGTTCCACTACTTTGGACTTCATGTCCATGAATTCCCTCGAGATGTGGCAGAAGCTCTTCATCAGGTGAAAAATGAAATCATTTTCAACTAAGGCATAATAATAAAGTGTCAAGAGAACATCTTTACTCCAGCATTGGCTGTCCTGCTGTTTCCAGCTACTAAATCACCCCAAAGGTTTGCTCAGTTTACCTCTCACAAGAATTATCCAGGTTGAAAATCATATGACATGCCTAAAATGTGGATTGATCACCTTTGGCACTCTTGTATCATGTAAATTAATTATAAATTTCCAATTAAAAATTGTGTTTGGTAGGGACAATCAAAGACTAGCACAGAAATGCATTAAATCAAATAACCCAGACTGTATTTCCTAGTTATTTTAATATCAGTGTTGAAGTCTTTCAGTAGTGTTACCAAGCCAGTAGGCAAGAATATTTTATTGATCCAACAGTCAGCAAAATGTGTGATTGCACTGACTAGTTGTTAGGTCTGATCTTTACAAAAAATGGTTACAGTCATACCAGAATAACCAACCTACCAGAATAAAACACTAGAACAAAATGTTGGGCACCCAGCTAAAATCTTTCTGATATCGCTACATCAACTCAGGAAAACTCCTGGGTACTAAAGTGATCTTCCTTGGTTATTGAGAAGCCAAATTCAGTTTTCAGTACTGTACATAGAGGTGAAGCCATCTACATCTAACTTGTACTTTTAAACCTTCCATGTAAGAACAGCTTCAACTGTGTACATGCCATGGGAAAAAGGAGATAAGAATTAGACAGTCAGAAAAATGTGTCGAGTGTAAGATGGAGAGTCATTTAGGGTCTCACCACTATTTCTGGCAATTGTTCACCTACATGGGGATAGACAAAGAAGCAGTTAAATATTTGGTGTCAAAACCTGGCCCTGAAAAAATGCCATTTAGATACACAGTACTTATTCAGGGGAGAGTTTTCTGTTTTGTAAAGTGGTTAGAAAAAAAAAAAATGCTGGACCATAACACAATTCAGAGTCAACTGCTTTATTCTTAAATATATATTAACTTCTCTGAAAAATGTATCTCTCAATTTATGGACTTGCATGCTTTTATTTTTAGAGATGTTTTGAAAAACACATTTTCATCAGCTGCAGTAATACTTCTTAGCAGTTGTTTGTGTCTGCAGCTGACTTCCCATATGTTCTAGCCAAATGCATCCAATTTTAAAATGGTACAGATTTGTCAGCAGTTTATTAATTGCCTTCTAATCTCAGGTCGAGCTGTACAGTACAAAGTTCCTGTCTATGCAGGAGTGTTGTGTGCAGCAAATATACCAAATAACTTTCTAACATGTATACTTTACATGATTATGCATGACACATATACTGTATACCATTATTTTTCTAGTAGCATTTCACACAGATTTATATAGCTTGCACTTATCCACGAATATACAAGTACTTGGCTTCATACTACACTATAGGAGTTGTGAAGCAAACTAAAAAGTAAGATAGAGTCAAATGTCAAGGACAAAATCTTTTATGTAATCAAGAACTTCCTGTATTACTCTGGTTTCAGAAAGAAAGAGCAGGGGGAAAAAAAGTGTCTATGAAATTGTATCATTCATTTAGCTTATTTTGTAAATTATGTTTAAAATTCTGCTGCTGTCTGTCATTATGTTTTAGTCCTGGAGTGCTGTCTCAGCCTTTGAATGTCTTTTCTCTGAACAAAAGCACCAGAGTTCAACTGAAGAGACAAGTAATCAACAAAAGCCAAGAGCCTTGAACATGCACCTGTTGTTCAAGCAACTCTGATGATGAAAATATGCTTACCGTCTCTAAAATTGCCAGTATATTCAGAGCTAAGCCAGCATTAAAAGTCAAATTAAGTGATGTTTTTTTCTCTAGCACTTGATTTTTTTTTTTTTTTTGTCATCTATGAGCCCAATCTGAAGAGTGCATGAATACTTTAGGATTAACATTAGGCTACAAGATAAAACTTTACACTCTGTAATAAGGCAGTATGCTGAAACACTTTTCAGTGAGTGTGTGACCCCTACACAATACACACTCTCTCTGTCACTTGTATGAGTGGACACTTGCTCTGTATACTAACAAAACAAAGAATTGTGTACCTTCATAGTGTGTCTTAATTAGCCCTGCATGAGTATGCATGAAGATACCGTGTAATGGACGTTATAAATGATTGCAAAAAAAAAGAAAATTCAAGTAGAAAATAAACTTGATCACTTATATAACTGTAACACGATCTTATAGCTCCTAACCACAATCTGATTTTACAATATGACATTTACATAGGCTTTTGTTCCAATTATTATTATTATTTGTGATTGGAATACAGTAGTTAATGTTTGCAATACAGTTTTATTAGTTCTCTGTCCATCAGCTTTTTAACAGGTCTCAACATTTGTAATTGTTTATATCTGATAGACCTTTATCCACAGCAGCTTTGATTTCCTGGTACATTCCATTCCATCTTTGCTAGTCAAATATAAAAGGTATATATAACATTGTTGCGGGTCCAAATAGCTTTACCAAAAATTAGCAAAAGTTGCACAACTACTAAAAGGTTGTGGGAAAATTTATCATGATTGGTGCTGCCAAATATCCCTACTTGCTAAAATAATGCAACATGTACCTGCAGACACTTGTGCACATCAATTTTATGCAGTTTTTCACTTTATGAATGAAATTGCTTTAACTCGTACACAGAAGCTCATTTGTTCCTTATAGGCTATGTGCAGTTAACTGTCCCTAATCGGACTACAGTAAAACTTCAAATGAAGCTCATATTGTACACAATAACTGTTTAAACAAAATAAGGATTGTCAAAGTCTACTTAAAGTGTAGATATTAGACAAAAATGTACTTTTCTAGTCGACATGTAACAAATATGACACAAACCTTTACTGTTGTATTGATACATAAAATTCCAGTTTTCAAACATACTACAGTTACTATTTGAAACACCATATGGCATAATTTTTCCAAAGAAAAGATTAAAGATTAAACAAACACTAAAGTGATTCAGAGAATTCCATCAAGCAAACACCAGAGTTGTCCTAGAAATTATCAACCTTTCAGTTCTGAACTTAACTAAAAGATTGATAATAACCTTTATTGAGTTCCCCAATAACATTAGTAATTCACGCTTAGAAATGAGGACCCAGCTTTTGCAGATGGAAATTTATTGTGGAGTGGAATTATGCAGCATCACATTCTGGAAAAGTAAAATGATAACCTAACCACCCACAAAAGTGGCTTTGCTAAGGAAAGAGCCGATAGGACTTGGCTTATGAACCAGTGCAGTATACTTGTGAAATAACCTCAGTGGACAATAAACCACAGGTCAAAGCTAGGTGCAGTTTGAAATGAAAATATGCACATTCTTGTAAACTGATGCTGAAAATAAACTCTAGGAAAGAATATATAGCTACCACCCATTTGTTTTCTGCATCTGCCTTATCCAGGGCTGATAAGTAGGACAGTTGCAAAGCAGAAACCAACTTTATAACAGCAGTCTAAGACAAGGCATTCTCACCTAAAGTAATCCATTTATGTACTGTCAGTAACCTAAGAGCTTGTTTTTAAGTTAGGGGGTTGCTTGAGTTTTCAAAAAGAAAAATATGCAAAACCCTGGGGGGTGGGGGAGGTTGGTGGTTGTGCCTGCTCTACAAGCAGCAGCTCTGCATCCAAGTACAGTAGTTTAGAGGATGAAGTGCCATGGTTGTCAGAATCAGTTACCTCCCAAACCAATTGTGGAAGCAGTTCCCATCTCTGAATTTTAATAGTTCCTTCAGAGTTACTGTTCAGTTTAATAATTGCTAGACAGGAAATAACACTTAAAAACACATTTCAGTTGCATGTCCCCCCCATCCAAGAGGCAGATATGCTAGTTTGCAGTGTTATGGTCACTTATGTACAGATCAACCAGGTATAGCACTGGGATTGTCACATAGTGCCTGTTGAAGCTCATATGAAGCCCTAGGCAGGGGAGTGGACTCCCACTCATTGTCCATAGCACGGTTTTGGCCCACTTAACCTTTATAAACAACAGCACCTTAGACAGCTGCCTAACTCACTTAATGGACTGCCCAGCTCTGTTGTCACAAGTGACATATCTAAATAATGAGTTGACTCAGTTTACTTAATAATGAGATGATTATTGTTATTTGAACAGGTGTTGAAGCTGTCCTTTCTATGAATTTGCAATTTTCTGGTAAGAATGGTGGTGAAATTTGAATTTCTAGAAAACTGATTAAAAAACACACCCAACAACTAAACAGAATTATCTGCAACAAAAAGGAACTATATTTCAAACGTAAAGATCTTGAAAATTTTGACTGCTTTAAATCAAACATAGTATGCATAGTAAAAATATTTACTTGTAATGAATTCCCCAAAATAGCACAGTAACCTAAAAAAAAATATATATTGGTAGCATTTCCAACTAAGATTAAACTGCTGTAATATCTTAAAATTCTCAAACCTGCTTAACCTAATTCATGATAAATGGACTGTGACCCTGATCAGGGCTGTTTCCTACTGTTAGCCCAGTGCTGCTACAGGCTCAGGTTCCATTTCAGGGCACACTCACATACACACCAACTCTCACAGAAATGCCGATTTGGAATTGAAAATTGAGTTAACTGGCACAGCTTTTGAGCTGCAGGAACAAAGAAAAAAAACAGAGTACCCAGGGAAGCCTAATCAGGTAAAGGAAGAATTCACAAACCCCACACAGACACATTTCAGACTGCTTTAAACAGATTAGAATTCTCACAAATTAATAAGAGACATGAATGAGAGTGAAATGTTTTGTCATCCATTCATCAAATGTGTGTGTGTGTGAGAGAGAGAGAGCGAGCAGCCAGTAAATATTGGTTCTTTATTGGAAAAGCAATTCCTACTGCCAAGAATTACAGTTTAAGTAACCTAATGCAATGTGTGCAGCTTCAGTAAAATGTAGCACCAGAGGGAAAAAAATATGCAGAATACCACACCAAGACCTATCTAAAAAATTAATAAATAATATGTAACTGCTCTAAAAAACGATGCTTACTGCGAACAGGTGCATTTTCTTGGATTATTCCAGACAAGACAGAAGTGTATCCCACTGCGAGTTCAGGGATGGATTGTTACACGATACTCTACTGTTTCTTAGGAAGTGAAAATTATAGACGTATGGCCACAAGCTTTCTATCCATAGTGTTACAGAAAATAGTGCTTTGACATCACTGCATAAAATTACTCAAATCAAAATAAATCCTTTGTATCTATAGATCAAATAGAAATATGGCCTACTGGTCTCATACTGACTGTCATTTTATGTTGGTGCACATCTTAAAGTCAAAAGTCTGTGTAATGAAATGCGGACAGTATACAGTATGTGGATATCTTGATTGTAATTATGGGTACAAATCCATTGCTGGGTTTGAAAGCATATCAAGTACAGATATCATTAGGCTAATGCTGTCTCCAGGTCTTGCAAACAAAGTCAGTTTTTGAAAACTTTGCAGAAATTTTAACAGGAATTGAATTATTTTCTGTAATATACAATTCACCAAGAGTCTAAGCATAATATAGTCAAAACAAGTCAAATTTATTTCTAAAGCACATTTAAGAGGAGGAGATGTTGACCAAAGTGCCAGAATAATAAAGTTAAATTTAAACTTAAGATTTAAAAATACACAAAAAGACAAAATCATTTAGATGTTTGCTTCTTGCCCATCTGCAGTAAACACTCTTTGGCACCAGCTTCTGAAATATTCATTGGGGGTTCCCGGAATGATATTGCAAAACAAGAAAACCTCAATAAGTTATTAATCCAGGACAGAAATGACAAATATTCTGAGAGGATACAATTGACAGTTTTGTATGTCAGTAGCGGAGTATTTATGATTATTCTCAGTCAGACAGGAAGCCACTGAAGGAAAGTGAGGTGAGGGATAATGGTATTATGGCATTTGTTCCATTTTAGATTATCAACATATTCTATTTCATACTAACAGCGATGAGCTTTAGTACTTGTTGTCGGTCTTTAACCTATTTCGCTCATGTTCCCATCTAATTTTACATATTTATTCATATAAAAAGGGAGAGCGTGTCACTTTTGCCAAGGAACAGAAATTCAAAAAAAAAAAACGGATTACAAAAATGACAACTTTACCGTACAAAAAACAACGCACGGCAAATGTTTAGCTTTAAAAAACCTTTTGTTAATATATACATCTTGAAACATTTAGCAGCGTTTGTACGGGTCCCCCCAAATCTTTGTGTTTATTCGCACCCCTCCCTGAAGTCACATTCTTCCCTGTGGTTTCCCGCCTTGTACAAACGGATGCCGCGCATTTTATTTAAGGTGGGTGCATCACATTGGTCAGAACGATGCAGCGGTTTCTTTCCACGAGAGCTTTAATTTAGATAGTAAAATAGTAGGATCTGGAATGTTGAGTAAGTGAGTAAATCTTCCATAAAGCGGTTTGAATTCTAGTTCAAACCCGGTACATGCTGAGCGGCTTCTTAAAGATAGAGTAGGAAGTTGGAACATACAGTACATCACAGTGTGATAATCACAGTACCAGGTATGGGCAGTACAACGTCCGTTCGGGGTCCCGTAAGGTTATAACAGAGTTCGGAAATTACGTTTGAAGAACTGGAGATATAGTGAATACAGCGGCTTCCCGCACGCTACACGTGTATCTGGGTCCATTGCGGTAGCGCAACTAGGCTTATAATGTAATGGTATACGCTACATACTGTATATAACGTTCATATATGCCTTAACTGTCATGGAAACGTCAATGTGACTGGCCTATTATGTACTGCACTGTATTTTCTATCGTTATTTTAATGTGATCTTTTCCTACTTGCAAATTACATTATGACAGTACGGGAACACTGTACAGTATTCTATACTGTATATCTGTGTTGAGTGTATATAATATGGTACTCGCACACAAATTCCAAATCACATAACCTCCGATTTCATAGAACGTATTGTGGACGTTAAGCGACGTATGTAGCTTAATAGCTGTATTTATAGCTGTAGCTGAATGTTTCTCACTGGGGTCTTAATTCTTCGCTACATTGAAACAGTTGCGTTATACTAAAGCAAGGCTAAATGCAGTCCATCGAGTAGTCTGTTTTAGTGCTGCTCCCCTTGCCCATCACAGCAGGGAAGGCTTGTTTAGCACCAGTAGGTTGGGAATCAGCTATTTGCTCCATAGACAATATATGCCGCTGACATGACTCAAATGGCCTTAAAGGAGACAACACAAAGATAAAGGATATTAAAAACTCTCTCATAAGTTAGCCATTATGAACCCTATTGAGAGGTGTTAAGATGGAAGGGTTTCACCCTTTTCAGTTTAAGCAGCCGGAGATTAAGAGACATAAGTGTTAATAAAATGATGAAGTACATTTGATCGAAGTATGTATTTCAAACAAATATGGCAACTAATAAATACATTTCACACAAATGTTGAAAAGTTCTTCTTTAGGCAGAGAACTGTACCCACATGGGATAAGATGATAGTATAGTGGACAGAGATCATCAAAACTAGACCTGGTGCCATTTTGGAGTAATTCGGTGAATAGCATTGCCTGGCTGTTAAGCTGAATGGTCTTTTTTCAGCAAAACTGGTGTAATGCGAGGACGCGTGATTTTCACTAATCACTTAGACACATTTGGGATGTTTAAAATCCATTAAAATGACCTGGACCTTTTAATTCATATCCACTGTGTCTAGTCATTAAGTGTACTCATCCCTATTAACATCGTCAGTTCAATGCTACCGATTTCTTGTTTGTTCATTCAGTGCCCTGCTGGAACGTATACATGTTAAAATCACCATGTTGCAAAAGTGATTTAACTCTGGCAGTGCCGCAGCGTCGGCTATCAGACATAATGACACATCATAAACACACTTAATGAATCGACCATTTTTCTTACTTGCCTCATTCCTTCCGATGTGGCAGGCATTCCATAAAACAAAACTGAGCAGTTCTGAACATGAAGTTTTTGATATTAAATAATAAAGAAATTCAAGCAACACACATCAGGCAACAGTTTCAATAATAAGAAATGATATAACAAAACTGAATTAATAAATATTGCAAAGCATATGTACGTGATGCACCATCAATCCTCTAAGTATGCTGCTTTAAAATATCATTTGAGGTTGCCCATGAAGTAAATCATTGCTCTGTTGCTCTATCCGCTAAAATGGGGACGTTTATCTCCAATAGGAGTTTCCCAAGACGCAGGGCCACATAAACTTGATATCACCGTTTTGGAGAGAAGCCATGGTTTTATGTTTCTAGCAGTGGAGTGCCTGGAATGGACTGACCAGACTTGTTTAAGCTGGTCGAAAAAATACATCAGACGTCAACACCATTTTAATAATCTTCCTGGAATTAGAAAAGGACTATAATGGATTATTTGGGGCGGATACACGGCCTTAATAAAACGAGAGAAACATTTCGAGAAAACATAGCTCATTTGCCAGATATAAAGCTTTGCAATCTATAGCTTACTGATGAGTTATTTATATAGAGTCTTTCCGGAGAAGAACACCGAATACTATTCCGCAAAAAACACATTGTTTTGTGGAATACCTGGGAAAGGATATTTGTCTCAAAATTAATAAATATAGCTGACATTATGCTTTGGAACATCGATTAAAGACATACTCTTGTAAACTGTGTTGTATAAACGCATATTTTGAGAAAGTGGAGTTCTGTGTTAAACGTTTACACCCCTTGCCAAGCCAAGCTGCCGAAAGAAAGACGGAGCCCCCATATGTTTATGAGGCATGGCTGGCCAGCACATGGACACGCGCACAACGACGTGCCTTGTATAGCTGGAAGGTACGCCTGCTAGCAGAAAAGAAAAAAGAAATCCCCTATAAGTATAGGCAAAGAATTACTTTTCATAGATCGTACTTAAACACAATTAAAAAAAAAAAAAAAAATTCAGTACAAGCTTTTAGAAAAGTATTTGAAAAATAAAAATTATATTTTAAAAAGGTCCGCATACGATGTACATGCACTTTAAATGTACTCAATAACGATGGAAAACAAAACTGCATTAATACTGCGTCCAATGACGACGTAATTCGAAATTAGGAAAGTTTTAGATATGACAGATTTAAGTAACATTTTCACTTCTTTTAAATAGTGATGGCATTAATTTCAGTAGGCAGTTATTTAATAGTAACACATCTGTTACAGGAACAATATTTCTAGATTTCACAAGGTCGGGCGTCAGTAGAAGAACAAATCCTATGACAAATGGCAGCTTACCACAAACCCGGTCTTATTAATTTGTGAGATGCTTCAGTCGGGATAAAGAACCTTGTATTAACTTTCCGCATGCTTCGCTAATGGGCGTTTACCTTAAAATCGAGTGCATTATTAAGAGATGCAAAGTAGCCTTTGGAAATAACTACACACACTGGTGTCGGAATGTTTCTCCAACTTAAAATATTGGAATCTGGGCATACATTTGTAAATCCTTGTGATGCTTTTCCCTGCTTATGTGCAGTTTGAAAAGTTCCCGTTAACCCGCAAGAGTACGAGTGTAACTTATTGTCATTTGTCCAAAGCAGCAGACCTGTAACCATTTTTAAAATTAGAGGAAGGGCCGAGACGGACTCACCATAACTGAAAAGACCAGCGCCACGATATTCACAGGATACGCTGGGCAGAAGCACGTCAGGATGGTGAGGGCGAGGTAATTCTTGGGCATGGGCGCCTCTGGTGCTTCATCATATGCGTTAGTCTCCGGGCTCTCATTTAAAGCGCTCTTCACATCCGTTATCACAACCGGCCGAGACATTTGGAGATTTACAACCGCATACGCAGGGTGTCGAAGGAACTATGAAGGCGACTCAGCGATCCTTAGCTCGTAAACTGTGGAGGCGCCCCCTGCGAAAGGAATGTCAGACGCTTTCGAGACAGGCGGTCCGCTTTAACGCCCCGCTGAAGACTGATGGATTCGGATTGGACACGTTGAAGGCTGGGATCAACTCACAAAGTCTGGAGGGAATCCCCGTCTTCGACAGCTCAGTAAATTATTCCACTTAATGAATATTCCTCAGTACATGTGTATCTTTCACAAATTGAAAAGATACTCCTGTATATTAAAATAAAAACTCCACCCTTTTTGTTCTTTATTATAAGTGACATATTTTTGAAAAAAACTTGATCCTTTGCTCGTTTTTATTTAAAATCAGACAAAACCGTACGCGGTATAATCCTTAAGATAAAGGGTGGAAATGCTGCCCCGTAGACACATCTGTGTCCCCCCCAAACACGAATCTTTCCAAACCTTTTAATTCCCTGTAGTGCCTTCACCCTTAATCATAAAGAACGGTCATTATACGTCCATCCCTACACACATACATTCTAAATTTAAACAGATAAAACACAATTTCTATCTCAGTATGGGGTGTTGGTGCAGTGGTTAGGGCTATAGCAGCTGCAGAAATCGGAACGAGGTATCCGTGGAGTTTGCTTGTTATGTCCATGCCTTCTTGGTTGTTGAGTTTACTGGCATCGCTGACTTGACCTGCTGTTTCTCCATACATTCCGACATAGACCAACACCCTGCCCAGGACTGGTTTGGAATAACCCAGTTAATAAAAAGGATGGATGGGTGTGTTTAATCATTCAATGACATGATGTATTCCATGCATTATTACTCCTATTAAACTTTTACCTAAAATGCATGTGAAATATTCTCACACATCTCAGGTTATAGAAATTATACTATTTTAAATAAGAACCCTTATGATTATAATAAACATTAGAACCTTCGATACAAATTACTATTTACTTTGCTTTTTGTACCCACTTGTTCCAGTTCTGGGTTAAATGAAAGTCTGTCCAAGCAAGATCAGTCACAGAGCACACACTTATTTATGACCTCGCTCTCTTTCACAACAGGGCAGTTGTGACAGCAGGTGCCCAAAGTGTTTGTCACCGGGCTGCTGGAGGGAAAACGTCCACTTTTAAACGTGAGGCTTAGAGAACTACAGACATAAGATTATTATAATGTCATCAAACTTACGAAAAGGTTGAGAACTCTTCCGCCCAAAACATTTATGAAATGGTGATTATTTTTAACCTGTATAAGGCAACATAAACAATCATATTATTAGAATACATCTGAATGAAGTAATTAATAGTTGATGAGCAATAGGAAATTAAAGGCACATTATCCTCATATTACTACCAAAATGGGAATTTTTATTTCTGTTAAATCTGAAGAAAATCATTGCATAGCTATTCAGATTTAAATAACATGACTATTGATGCACCCACAGACTTTTTCTCATGCATGTCCTCTGGTGATATACAGTCCCGTGTGGTTTCTGCACTGTTCTTTTCTCAGTCTCCCACGTCACTTTTCACAAGCAATTGAGACAGTATTGCAGACATTTTAAAGGATGTGGTCACCATTGGTCACCACACAAAATGATTTAAAAAAGAAAAGTCAAAAACAAGAATTAGTCAATGGGTGAGAAGCCCAGAGAACCACAAATGGCATGTGCAGAAGTGAATGTTGCGTCTTCTGCCTGTTCCCACATACTTATAACAAATCTACCATATTAGGGTATTTATATAAACCTCAAGCTGCTTGTACGTTTGGTCTACAATGTCAGAAAAACAAATATGGAAAACCATTTAAACAAGGCTTACCTGAAGAGGTGTATAGTTCTGTTCTTTATTTGCCATTGGATTAAGTTATGAAATTCACACATTAAACCCTGAGACTTCCTGTATTTATTCTCAAAAAGATCAACAATATACGTCTTGGTAGCCTAACCACAGGTTATGTCCACTTATGGAATGCTCAGTTCAAATGCTGCATGTGTTTTTGCAAGTTCTCAATATGCCCACTTGTTTTCCTTCCACTAGGCTTAGATGATTGACAAATTGACATTAGCCATGTATCAATGAGTGTGCAGTATGCAGATGTTTTCTCCCTACAATAAACTAATACCTCACCCAATTTTGGTTCCTGCACTTTGCCCAACGCAGCGTGGACAGACACTGGCTACCATAGACTCGGAATTGGATAAGTGGTTAAGAAGATGAGTCATTCATTTTTCCCATATACAGTCTCAGTGGAGGGGAAATCAACCCATCTCATCAACTTTGGGCACAAAGCAGAAAAGGCTGCCAGTCTATTTCAGAGCACACACCGTGCCAGTTTAATGCTAGCAATTAACCCATCTTTAAAATATACATGACTAGGGGGCTGATATTTGCCACTTCACATCTCTGCTGCTCGCGTTGTGAGGAGGGGGGCTGAACGCACGCGTTTTTCTGAAACCCCCTCTTAAATGGTGATACAATGGGAAACAAATACATTTTTTATACCTCCTATTTACCCAATCAGTTGCTTATTTGCTTATTTGCTTCCTGCTGCTTCCACTGAGCTGCGTGATCTGCATGTTGTGCTGCGCTTAGAACATTTAAAAGCTTGTACAGCAGCTGTCCTATTGTCTCACTGACTTGTTTCCTTCCAAGTTTTTTTTTTTTAATAATTATAATAATAATAATAGAGAGAAATACAAGGATATGGACCCAAGGTTCTGCAAATGTCAGCTCTCCCACCCTCAACTGTCAGACACAAAGACACTGAAATTAAGTGATGAATTCTAGGTCTCAAAAGTATATAGGCACAATACAGAAACCAACTCCAGATGGCATGCCATTCAATCAGATTAGAATGTGTTCATAAATTCCTATAGATTATATATACACACACACAACTATTTTAATACTCTGACTGCACATTGACTCAAAATCACTTCTAAAATAAGACTGTAAAATAAATTTTCCTGTGTAACTTTTTAGACATACCCGTTTTAAGTTTTACATTAAAATATCCACAAAAAAAACATCTATGCAGATGGAGACTATAATGTTAGAACAATGCAGCTGGCCCAAATAATATTTTGCAACATTTACCTTTTGAAAATAAATTCTTTCATATAACCCCCAAACACTTGAGTAGAAATATGTAGTAGCCATAAAATACATATTATTACACAGTGCAAAAGCTAATACTGAACTAAACAAAATAAATAATATTTACTTTACAAACAATAAAGCAAACCTGAGTACCTATATCAAAGAATAAATATAATAAGGAGGATATACACTGCAAATTCTGGAACTTTTCAGATATTAGTATACTGTGGCTTTTCATCTGACATGTTTGTTAACAGATTGCAAAGTTACTAAGCTATGTCCTTGAAATATTTTAGTTATATTATGCAGTGTAAAACTTGTGAATGATACATGAGCTGTGCCCATCATCACATGTGTGCTTTTGTAAATGGTGACAGAATCAATCTCCTCCTAGACACTTATCTGCCATCTAAGACATTTCCCTGCTTAATTCCTTGAGCATATTACATTATCTTTTAAGAAAGTAGCAGAATACTATTTGTTAATAGCATTAAGGCCTGCTGAACTGTGCCAGTTGCATTATGTCATTAAAAGGCTTGTGTGTCAGATTTACCATCACAAATTATAATTATTGTATATAACTATCGGAGCAAAAATCAATTTAAAAAAACCTAATGAATAGAAAAATTCCTCTGTATATCAATGCATCTGTGCTTAATTTATTAAAAAACATGTTTGTATAAACACACTATTACAAGCATGTAAGCAGCATCACAAACGGTTTGCTTTAGTCTGGATGACAGAACACAACATATCTAGTGCTGTTACATGCCTCAAAAATAAAGTCAACTGCTAGTAAACCACTGCAAAAAGTATATAACATATTCAAATTTATTGTCATGAGTAGAAAGTATCATGAAATCCTTAGGTGAATGTCTCCTCAGTACAATAACACAATAGGTACAAAGGCTTCGAAGAGAAATTCATGCTGTCTAGGTGCATTTATGTAACAGTTATGCTAAAATGTACTTTTCTCTTAGTTTCCAAACATATGTGAATAATATAGATCTTTTCTTTTTTGTTGGAAAAATAATTTAAAAAAAATGTATAAATGGTAACCATGTTGTGTCACATTCTATCCAGATTCAGTTTTATCATTCAGAGAATAATTATATACAACAGCAGTGGCTTTTTAGTAAATTGTACCAATCTTACACAGACTTTAAAACACTAGAGTTCTGAGAATTAGCTGGTCCAATTTTTGTACAGTATATTATTATTTTATTAACAGAAGGTTAGAGGCCTAGAAAAGTTTGAGCAAAGAAAGTAAACACTTAATTGTACACAAGCTGCCCACCCTACAATCATTTTTATTCAAGATACAGTATAGTCCATATTAATATTTTTATAAATAGCAAATGTAAAATTTGTCATTATCAATCTCGATTTTGTATAGAGCTCTTTCTACTGATCACTTCAAGATAACAGACTGCTGGTATAGTATGGTAAGTGACCAGCTCAAAAGTCACATAGCAGCAGGTTGGTTTCATCTTGTGTTTTCAAGATCAGCAATTTAGCCACATGCAAGTGCCTGCCTTCATGACCCTCAGCATCTTTAGTTGCATTTTTGCAAAACTACAGTGAGACTGTTGTGGTAATGCTCTTGTTGCATGCAAACATCCAATTTACACTTTAAAGACTATAACAATACCTTCACTGAAACCCCAGTCTCTTCCCACACGTTTTGTGTAGGCTGCACAAGATGACATTCACTCTTTGCTGTCTGACTTAAGAGACATATTGGATGGGGTGTGCTTGAGTATGTCTGCTAATGGGAGGCTCTTTTCATCTAGACGTTTTCATTAGAAACCAAGCTGCCTTTTAATTGGCAATTGCTTTTTACATAATCAAGACCACTTATTTATCTTTAGGTTCCCATAGAAAGCAGTGTATTTCAATTTCTTGTTTTTCACAAATTTAATAAGTCACAGTGCAGGAGCAACTCATACCATGTGAAATAATAAATGACAATGCAGGTTTGATAGAGACAACAACAGTTCCGATTTCATTAAGGGAGTTTGTTAATGTAATAAGTCTAATAAATAAAAAAAAAAAAACCCACACAAGGATTGCAATGGAAACTAAAAGCAAAAAGGCAATAATATGTTACCAGGCAATAAGTGCAAATTTTAACATGTAAGAAATAGTTAGATAAGAAATAAACACTTGGAATTTCTTAAGTTTTTACCAAAAATAATATTTTCCATAATTCCATAAGTGTTTACTACTATAAAATTAGCTGTGTTTTGTGATCGTTATTCTTCTGCATATATTTTTGTATACAAAGAATTAAGATAAATAAACAAATAAATGGCAGTGTTCAGACCACAATGCTGCGAACTCAGAGTCGTACATTCTACCATCTGAAATATGCTACATGCTGTTCTGCAACCAGTGTACAACAGGAAAAAAATTCACTTTCTGTTAAATGCAAAACATCATCATGGTTTACTCAGTTTTTGTCACAATTAAATTAACTTTTTGGTTGATCCCTTCCTTATAAAAAAAGTTGTCTTCAAATAACCAAGAATTTCATTTTTCACTCGGGTTTTATTTCCAAACACTGTTTTCTAACAAGTCCCCCCCCCCCCTCCAAGCCTGTAAATGTTGAACTTTTAATGTCCCTCTCATTTATCAATCACTATTTGAACAGAGGTCATCTGTGTGGCATTTAGTGCAGTTAGTATTCGAACAGAAGGACGAGAAGGGGGTTCGATCCCAGGTCATTAAATTAAAAAAAAACCTTAGGTTATGTTCAAGTTTTGTTTTAAATACGGGTTTTCATTTATATTAAAGAATGTGTGCAAATCTGACGTGGAAGCCAAAAGCTAGACATAACGCTGAAAAAAAACTTTCAATCGCCAATCCTCCTTACGATAAAAGTTAACTTACTCTAAATGGTCCGACTTGTAACGTGACATTTCTCAAGTAAAATGAAAATCATAAATACGCAACTTTCCATACTTGTTTGTAAAAATTATACATTAGCATCCCAGTATTTAATATGGTATTTTTAAGTTACAATAAAGGCAATGTATGCAACTGTTCTAACTTCAGTTGATTAACTGACCAAGGTATTGAATTGGATTTCGTTTTGCATTCTCGTGTTTACCACTAACCACCCTATGTGCAAAACGCTATATTAAATATAAATCATTATTTAAAGTGTCACAACAATAACATTTTCAGAACGTCGGTTCACAATTATTTTGCCTCACAGAACTGAGGTACTGTACTAAGAAGAAAGAAGCAAACAAAACACGAAGCCGTAGCAGCTTACCCGCCAGTAGCGCCTCCTCAACGGAAACTGAAGTGCATTTGACCAATCTTGCAAATAAGAACTAGTCCTATGAATTTAAATACTGCAAAATTAAAGCCTGAAGCTGAGAGTCCATAATATTTAACTTCATTTACGATTTGGCAGGGGTTCGAGTTCAGTGGCGATCCCTTCACTTCACCTAACAATGCATTGCTTCATTAGATGGTTATGCCTGTCCACAGTCTTTCTACCAGGTAGGTACCCGGAACATTTCTATGTAAATTTAATTTTAGTTTCATCAACTGGAATTAAGCTAATAAATCATATGCTTTTTTTTTTTTTTACATTGAGTTATTAAGTTCTCCTCTGAAAGTTATTTTGACGATTTTCGCATTTCACAATGATGCGCAGAGCATTTTTTTCTTTTTTTAAATGAGTAGCAACAGTAAATGAAATTATCACAGTCCTTGGCAAAATAAGTGAGCTTGAAACAAAATAATTATTACTGTTGTTATTCTAACCAATGTTTTGCAGGGCAGATGAATTTCACCGTATATCAACACCCGGAATCTATCACCGTGTCCGCAGGGTCTAACATCACATTGAGATGTTTCTTCACTGCACCGGAATTTGCAAACTTGACCCAAGTGAGATGGTATAAAATTCTAAACCAGAGCGAGGATTTCCAAGTCATCGAAGAATCTAAATTAAAGTCAGTACTTGCTAATCGCTTTTACTTCAGCAATGAATCTTCAAATTCTCAGCAACTGTACCTGCCGCTTGTTGGTTCTGCTGATAGCGGCACATATATTTGTGAAGTAACGAGATGGATACCGAGTCCACTTATAAGAAGGTCAGGGAACGGCACAGCTGTCACGGTGACAGGTACAGAATCTCTCAGTATATCAGTTACATGATCATAATGAGAAAAAGGATAACGTTCACTCTATGCAATCTTAATGTATTTGGGCCCTCTAATGCGGTTTTTCCTTTTATTGCTAAAGGGTTTGTGACATACACTTAAATTCTGAGACTTTATTTTCAGAAAAATATCGTATTTTAAAAATGATAGACCCATTGATACAGGTGCTCGTTTCAGATCATGAAATTGTATAGGATTCAAAGGTCCTTGTCAAATCCGAGTCTGAAATAAAACCACACATGCATCTTTGGACTGCAGGTGTGCTAGAGTGTCAATAACCAAACACCAGGGAGGACAAACCTAAAACATAATAATTTGGCTGGTAAACTCATTATTTTCGTGTTCTAATCGCCTGCTTATACTTGAGCAGATTATTTTAGGACACATAACACAAACGGATACGCAAAATAATACTTATTTCTACACAAAAATGACAGTAGAAAGGCGTTTTGCGAAACTGAATTTTTAAAGCACGAACACAGTGTTTGCAATAACATTATGTGTGTTCTGCTTTTTAAAGGTTTTACAATGATTGCATCTGTTTTTCACTAGCGAATTCCTGGTGCCAACATTTTTACGAAAACTTCCACGTTTTGTGTTGGTAATGTGGGACTTTCCCCCTGCTATAGATGAAGACCCTGTAGATATCGGTTCCAGGAGCTTTTTGACCGAAGTTCTGCTGTACGGCGCACTAAGTTTAGTGCCGCTGATCGTCGTGGCACTAATTCTGAGGTGCAAAAGAGCAAAGAAAAGGGGTAAGAGGCCAGTTATGTTCTGCATAATTCAGATGCATTGAAATATTTAATAAAGAACTACTACAAACTGGAATTCTTTGCTGATTATATGTTATTTGTTGGTTTTAGTGTATTCCTGGTTTTATACTTTCATCAAAAAATCTTAGTGTGCCTGATAATTTCTACTTTTTTTTTTTTTTTACGAAAATCAATATTTTTGTATTTTTATTACAGGTAAGAACTTAAATCCGAATTCCGACCTACAGGAAGAGAATTCTATTCTGGTAATAAACAATAGCAATAACATAAAATTAAATCTTTGGATTTCAAACAACGAAATATGGAATTCAGAAATCCGTGTTATGCTGCCTTACTTTGATGCGTTGCACAAATATTTAAATTAATTCTAAACACTAATGTTTGTATAACACACAAGTCAGATAATATTCTTCTCAACACAGAATAAAACGGAGGAGCCTTCAGTAACCAACGTTTGTTATGCAGAAGTGGCATTTTTGAAAAAGACCCGCCGGGGAGAAAATACCAGCACCCACAACAAGGTATGCAGCGATCGAATTATTATGAAATAGTGAACCTTTAATGTAAGGGCTGGGACAGTTTTCCTGTATCTTAAACCAATCCTTCCGTTATACGATTTATAAAGGAAATTGGTTAACTTACATCCACTGTCCAAAGCGAGAGTGCTCGTAAAGCAGCGAGTCACTGTAGTGTTCCCCTGGTCACGAATCCGTATAGGTTTATTACGGTGTTAATCGATCCATCCACGCATTTTTCCGCAAATATTGATTATTATGTCGTATTAAACAAATCATTACAATAAATAACAAGTGATGAAAACTATAACGTGCACTTGTATCATATAAATATTTTACATTAAAAGCGAACTTATATTTTAAATTTGGTTATGAGTGAAGATCGACTTCTCTGGCAGGTTTTTTTTATATGCAACATTCTTATTTTATATAATCTAACGTAACAACAACCACCCTAAAAATCCACCCTACAGCTGACAGAATAGCAAGACCTACAATATTTAAAATACACAACACTTTACAATCACTGTGATTCATCCATCCATCCATCCACCTATTTTCATTCCGAATATCGGAGAGACGGAGCCTCTTCCTATACCTTTATAAACAAATCAAATAAAGCAAATCCAGGCTAGGGCGTCGGTCAATCACATGGAACACGTTCAATATACCTTACCAATTACTAATCACTTAAAACGTCTCTCCAGATCACACTGATGCCCATTGCGCAATAATCAGACATAAGGCACGCTTTAATATAGACACGTAGGTCTGACTTTGTGCAAACAATTAACCTAAAGCGTACGTCTTTGAGCCGGAGTATCTGGAGAATGGTCACAGAATCCAGTTATCTGGATCTGACAAAGCACTCCGTTTTATAGTCTATATTCGGACTTATATATTCAGCTTTCTAATATCCCGGGTCCTGCAGGTAGGAGGCAGATAGACTTTTCACATTTTCCGCATATCTGCGCCGCATTTCCTCCGTGTACTCTTATTTCTGCAATATTTGGAAGGATGCGACTCAGGCTAACTGGTGATTCCAAACTGGCCCCCCCTCTGCGACTGTGCGAGTGGGACCTGCGAGATACTGGCGCGCTGTTCAGACATGTTTTATGTTCTATGCCGACATAAACATCGGTCTCTCCCGACCCTAAATTTGACCGGGAATAGCACTGCTATATATATGTAGACAACGTATTTTTAATTGCAACACAATCTGTTGCAGCTTTCCGAACTCTCAGTGAAATAGTAAAATTCAATAAATTATTAAGATATTGCATCGGAACCCGCACATTTTAACAATGATCATCTTGAACGTAGGGAAAGAACCAGATACGAATCGGTTATTTTCATTAACCACACAATCTGGAGCGGTGATGAGGCAACTTTGTTGTGAGATTTTGTTTAATTTGAAGATGGCTAAAAGCAAAAGGTCAATATAGATAAACGCCGACTGCCGATCGAAACGGACGCAAAGAACAAACTAACACCGAAAAAGATGAAATTTCACGTCTTTCCGAAGTTTAACTTGTATTTTAGATTTCTTCACAAAAAGGACAAGGCGCTGGTAATCCGACTATAGGGCACGGTCCATATTCGGCATTCATGTTCAACTATGTGTTATTGACGTTTTCTTTAAACCCCAAACACTAGCATACTGTATATAGGTTAGGTAAACTGGTGATTCTGAATGGGATTCATGTGTATGCGATAGGGTGCGTGAATGTGCATTGTATTGCACACGCCTTCTGGACAGAGTTCCACATTGAGCGCCAACTCGCTCAGATAGTCAAATAAGAAAACACAGAAAACGAATATTTGGGTACATTACGCTATACATATACTTACTGAAGACATTAAATACTCATCTTTTGTCAACGTAGCAATATTTTTCTCCAAAGAAAATCTTTTGGGTTATACAATTTCACATGTTTTTTTTCTCACTGCAGATAGTTCCGGGAGGACTACAGTCAGAGGTAGCAGAGACCAGCGTGAAGAAGTCCGAGGAGCGGCCAGAGATTGTATATTCTTTAATCACACACTGTAAACGTTAATATGCAATTAAACTATCTTTTACCGCTGTCGCCGTGAAGAGTGCCAGTTTTTTAAAAAGATATTTCATTACAAGAATATGCATTAAACGTGTATTCCGATACTTGTAAACCTTGTATTTTATTCCTGCCCCTTACGTTTAATTGACAGCAAGAAACATAGAGGTGTATGGATGGACAAATATTATAGTGTCTGGTTTGAATTCAATAAAGGCGTTCAAACGAAACTTGGCGTGTTCCGCAATGCGCCTGCTAAGGGTACCAGGTACCTGTTAACTTTGTGACTGTTAAACTTGTGCCAGTCATGCCATGCCATGTGAAGGTTTGAGTGTGACATGTGAGCTGTACCAGTCTGTCATCTGCATGACAGAAATGATGCCTACATTTTTATGTATTTGTGCTGAAATCAATCATCTCCCTGGCTCTTCCGGTTATCATCACAAAATAATAGAATACACAATTTATAGAGCATCAAATGAAATTCATTTGTTAGGCCGATGGGAAGCAACCCATAGCAAGTTATTATCGGTCAGTGCCCCAATCATATATTAATAACTTGCAAGAAAAAGTCTACAGGTCTGCAGTCACTCTAAAATATTTTTACAAAAGACAAGATATACTATCAAATACAGTTTGTTTTATAAACAACACATTCACTCTAAAAAAAATAACATTTACCCTAATTTTGTAATGGCTAATGGCTTGGGTTCTCTTTGTTAACACGCAGGGAGACGAAACAGATTGGCCACAGAGCGTCTCGCGGGGACCATAAACATGAGATTTGGTGCCAAGAGATTGTCATAGGAACGTCTCGCGGGGACGTGGAACATGAGATTCTTGCAAGACACGCCCTATTTACAAACAATATCCCGGGACGGGAGGAGAGGTTGGAGAGGGTTAAGGTTGTGTGTGGGGTTACGAAGTCGGCGTTCTTTTTCTTGATTGTTCAAGTAAAACTTATGTGACACTTTACATCATCTTCTCTTTTCGAGCCGGACGCGGACGTCGCTACAGTATCAAAAAAAGATAGTAAAGATCGCATTAGCACAACAAAAGGAAAATATTACTCGGAAAAAAGGGAAAATAATCATCACGGACCAGGTGCCATTGAAAAAATAGCAGGACAAAGCGAGGTCAGAAATAAAAGACAAAGAGAAGAAAACAAAGTAAAACGTCATAGAGGTTCAAAAACGAGGGGGCGAAACACATGCAGAGCAGGTTAGAGATAATGAAAACAGTGGAATTCAAAATACACAAAAAAATGTAGGCGCGATATACATGCAGAGCAAGTTACATTATATTAGCGCTAAAAAAGAAAATGTATTACTTGGTGAAATAACGGAAATGCGAATAGAGATCGAATATATGGATATAGGTTATATGTTACAAGTATGGAAATATTGTAAGGCTTTGAAGTTTAAATCAGAGACTTGTAGATCGTCTAATTCTTGTTGCCATCAGGGAAATTCTACACAATGAGGAGGCGTATCCAAGAGAATTAAAAGATTTGATGTTTGGTGAAAGTGAAATCCATAAACAGTCTGTCAGTCATTTCCCAACCCGCTATATCCGAAAACAGGGTCACGCGGGTCACCTGGAGCCAATCCCAGCCAGCACAGGGCACAAGTCAGGAACAAACCCCGGGCAGGGTGCCAGCCCACCGCAGAATCCACAAACACTAAAGGCAAAATATACGAGTCTACAGTAATCTTTTCGCCTTCGCATCATTAAATGCTCAAAACGTAGTTTTACACAATAATTTAAAATGGCAAGCGAAGTGAACATGCTTAACTACCTTCATTAATACGAATATTATACTGTAAAAATATTTTATTGTAACTGGTAGAAATTAAATGTTTTAATCTTTTGACCGTTTTAGGTTTAACTGCTAACTTTCGTACTATTTAGATTTAGAAAAAAAGCAGAGAAGTCAAACTTTAAGGGTAATGTTGTGCTGCTGACTCACAGAGTCTCACGTTTAAATCTAAGACTAGGCACATTTTTTCTTTGTGTGGGTTTCTTTCCCCCTCTTAAAGACATTTCAGTGTAGTTAACTGGCAGATTTAAACAGACCCAATAAGACATGGGCGGACACTCAACCTTATTCTGTTTGGGTTCATTGGGATAAGAAAATTAGAAAGTTAACAGATAGGCAAACACCTTTCATTGTATTCTCTTTAATATGAGGATGTCCTTGCAGAGAAAATTTGGATTTTTAATAGCTCATAATTTAAATTATTTATAATGCCAGAGGCATTTTTAACAAAAGGCATACCAATTTTACACTCCCTTTAAAAACATTAGATTACTGGAGTCATGGAGAGAATAGTTTTGTTAAACTAGTGATTATTTGGATAATACAGTATCAGAGAAACATTTGTGCTGCCAAAGATTAATAAATGGAATGCCATAGTGTAAATAATCAAGTATACTGTAAACAATGCCAGAATTTATATCAAACCCTGTGCCCTATATACTCTTACTCAGTGATAGACATTTTTTTCTATTTGTCTTGTAAGTAAAAAAAAACGTGGAGTTTATTCGGGGGAAAGAAAGCAAATCTATAAGTGGGCATGCCAGGTCCCTCAATAAAATACTTAAATAGAGCAGTAGTTTAATGTAAGGTGTTTGTTAATTTCAAGAAAAGAAATTTGGAATACTGATTGTCCATACAATCAAGAAACCATGATAGGTGGTTAGTTGACAGAGGGGTTTGATATTACAATTGCAAGACTAGGTAAAACATATGTAGCCACTTGGTTCACACACTAGCCTGCACGTAAGAACAACAGCAGTTTCAGTTTAATCAAAAGAAGATTAAGAGGTGACATGATTGAAGTGTTTAAAATTATGAAGGGAATTAGTACAGTGGATTTAGACTGTGACTTTAAAATGAGAACATGGGGCACAGTTGGAAACTTGTTAAAGGTAAATTTTGCACAAACATTAGTAAGTTTTTCTTTACACAGGGATCCCTAGACAGCTGGAATAAGCTACCTAGTAGTGTGGTAGATAGTAGAACTTTAGGGACTGTCAAAACTAGACTTGATTTTTTTTTAGAAGAATTAAGTGGATAGGATTGTAGGGCTTTATTGGGCCGATTGGCCTGTTCTCATCTATATTGTTCTAAAGTTCTAATAGCTCCTTTAATCTTGTTTGTGGATTTAAAAAATTTTTTTTTTGCAAGATTACAGCGTGGTAGTGCTCTTGTTTGCATGCAAATACCCATGTCACATTTCAAAGACTACAAGAAAACCTTAACTGAAACCCTTTCTTTTAACCACACATGATTTTGTGTAGGCTGTCCAAAGATGACATTGACTCTTTGTTGTCTGAGTTAAGAGAAGCGTTGGATGGGGTGCTTATATGGTTTAAAGGGAGTACAGAACCTTTATAAGCTTTGCTGAAAAAGACACAGGTCTCCTTAAAAACATACTCTTTAAAAAATGCAAAAGGTCAAACATCAGTGGCAGAAAAGTGTTAATCATGTTCACAAAGGCAATTGGAACAGACTAAAACAGATCCCTCTACTATGTAAACCACAGAGAATTTTAAACTTAAAAAGGGATAACCAGACAGATATTTCTCCTAATATACACCTTTTTGATTGGTAAAATTAGATATTTCTTATTCACTCAACACATTCTCAATTTACTTGAGATTTTGATTTTATCTGTGCTTTGTGAGACCAAACTATTCAGGTTAGTAAAATAGGAAGACACTATTCAAGATCAATGTGAGGAAGCACCAAAGCCTTGGGATAGTGACAGTTCTCAGAAGAGAATGTAGTATGTTAAGAATAAACAAGCACAGGGCATTGAAGCTTCTCCTCTACAAAAATACTGTTCCTCTGCAAAAAAATTAGAATCCATATAAAGGTTTCTGGATTGAGACACTCCTCAGTAAACCACATCATACCAAAAGAGCAAGGACAAGGTGTGTAAATGCAGCTTAACAGAATGTGAAAACTCATACATTTTGTGCTCTTGCCAACAAAAATAAATAAAGAGCAAAAGAAAAACTAAAGGCTAATAAAGGTGTTTGTGATGTGGTGATTTTTAAGAAGTAATTGGAGACCAAATCTAAAAATGCTTGTTGGTAAGGCTTTCGGGGCCAGACCATGTTCTGTGGTGAAGACATTTACCTAGAGTTGTGCTATAACCTTCACAGTCATCATGGCTTTGTACCCGTACACTGCAAGAAATGAACGTGTGTTTATGATTTTTTTCAGTAAGATAGGAATACATTTCAGCAGGAAATAAGGCTTGGGGGTCTATTGTTTCTGCAATTCAACCACTTCAAGGGAGAGAAAATCATGGAGCTCTGACTGAAAAGGCAAATGTGCGTAGTGTTTTGCAGTTGCGCTAAATTAATCTTTTTACTCAAGATAGTATTCACAACTGACCCATTTTGATTACATCACCTTCAATGTTAATATGAAGGTGGCACATGTAAAAATATTTCTCAGTGCTTTAGGGGAATGTTTTGTTATGTTGTAGGATTAATACAGTAACTTAGATAAATGACAACAGCACACTACACAGACTTGTGTTTTGCTAAAACTGGAGTCCAGGAAGAATAAGGAACTTGCTCACAATCACTTAGAAATATGGATATTTATGATTCAGGATCAAGATGGGTTATCAGCTGCAGTGGGAAAGCAGGACTAATCTTAGAAGATGACACAATATCAGATCATGGCAGTCCAGAAAGCTAAAGCCTGACACTTACCATGATACTCTATATGGAGCATGTGATGATATATCTGTAGATAGTGAAAAGCAAAAATTTAGGAGCTGCTAAAGTTTGACAGCAATATTTTATCTCTCTGGTCCACTCAGATACTTCACTACAACCTGCAACCATCACCATCACCAGTATCCTGCTGTAATGTTTGAAGGTCCACCACATAACACAATATGCCAGAATTGACCAAAGATTTATCATCCTTCAGAATCACTAATCTATTTATCATTAATGTTAAACATCTTGTTGAATCAACCTTTTTGTACTGTAGCATCTATTTAGCTTTCCAAAGGTTACCCAAACTCTAGTGGTAACATTTTCAGGTAAAACCAATCATGGACTCCTCTAGTAGCAGTTGAGGGTAATAGATGCACAAACATAATTTAGACACCTAGACACATTAGTTGTTCATGCAAATTTAACAACAATGTCTGTGTGCAACTATTTTTTTGTAATTGCATATGTATACATGCAGAAACTCACAAGCATATTACCTTCCTTCCTTCCTTCCATCCATCCATCCATCCATGCCCATTGTAGAGCACACACTGGAACATTCAGTATATAATATAGTCATGTACGTTGTTGTATACAAACATTGTCAAAATGCAAAATTTCACTTCATCTTTAAGTGAACAGAAGTTAACACAACTTCTACAGGGTAAACCATACACATGACATATTTCTACAGATTGCAGAGGAACTACAGAAAATTCCATCTTACATTCAAACTCAAATGTATGTCATCATGTATGCAAAATAATTTGTATGGAAAAACTACAAGAAGAATAACTTTCCTCTATGCTTTTCACAGAATTCAGCATCCAATGATTGCAGAACAATACTTGGATAGACACGGAATAATTTGGAGCAACAGGCTTTCGACTGATCAAACAAAAATTAAAAATTTCTAGCCAAAATCATAAAGCATATTTGGGGAAACAAAATAAGTAAATAAAAAAAAAAAACAACAACCATTATTCATGTTAGTGTGTTCTGTTCCACTTTAGGTTAGTGAGGAAGCCAGTGCAACTACATATACAGTGGTGTGAAAAACTATTTGCCCCCTTCCTGATTTCTTATTCTTTTGCATGTTTGTCACACAAAATGTTTCTGATCATCAAACACATTTAACCATTAGTCAAATATAACACAAGTAAACACAAAATGCAGTTTTTAAATGATGGTTTTTATTATTTAGGGAGAAAAAAAATCCAAACCTACATGGCCCTGTGTGAAAAAGTAATTGCCCCCTGAACCTAATAACTGGTTGGGCCACCCTTAGCAGCAATAACTGCAATCAAGCGTTTGCGATAACTTGCAATGAGTCTTTTACAG
>JANRMT010062838.1:17469596-17505025 GCA_026402145.1 Polypterus bichir lapradei | reverse complement strand
TCTCTTTCTTATGGTGGAGTCGTGAACACTGACCTTAATTGAGGCAAGTGAGGCCTGCAGTTCTTTAGACGTTGTCCTGGGGTCTTTTGTGACCTCTCGGATGAGTCGTCTCTGCGCTCTTGGGGTAATTTTGGTCGGCCGGCCACTCCTGGGAAGGTTCACCACTGTTCCATGTTTTTGCCATTTGTGGATAATGGCTCTCACTGTGGTTCACTGGAGTCCCAAAGCTTTAGAAATGGCTTTATAACCTTTACCAGACTGATAGATCTCAATTACTTCTGTTCTCATTTGTTCCTGAATTTCTTTGGATCTTGGCATGATGTCTAGCTTTTGAGTTGCTTTTGGTCTACTTCTCTGTGTCAGGCAGCTCCTATTTAAGTGATTTCTTGATTGAAACAGGTGTGGCAGTAACCAGGCCTGGGGGTGGCTACGGAAATTGAACTCAGGTTATTTTTTAACAAGGGGGCATTTACTTTTTCACACAGGGCCATGTAGGTTTGGATTTTTTTCTCCCTAAATAATAAAAACCATCATTTAAAAACTGCATTTTGTGTTTACTTGTGTTATATTTGACTAATGGTTACATGTGTTTGATGATCAGAAACATTTTGTGTGACAAACATGCAAAAGAATAAGAAATCAGGAAGGGGGCAAATAGTTTTTCACACCACTGTATATGTAAAGATCACCCAAATTTGGGGGAGGTGGGAAAAGATGAATATACCTAAACATCAATAAATCCTAGAAGATAATGCCCCACAGTTAGTAAAGAAACAGAAGCAGAAGATGGTTCAGATAATTCAACAGGACACAAATGCAAAAAATACTTTTAAACTGACCATGAGAGACAGAGTGAGCTCAAATTTGAGTGCATGGAAAAAGATATGATTATTTCTTAAATCAATTAATTTGGGACAGGGGAACCTAAAACAGAAAGACTCAGGTGGTTAGAAGACAGCTTTGGAAGTTATGGTCTTTTTAAACTCAAATGGAGTGGAGCGGTCATTTTGATAATTTATCTGGTACATTCTATTCCCTTTGTGTTTAAATTATTTAATAAAGTGAAAATACAAACACAATCTGAGTACAATATTTTATATTCCTTGGTGTTACTCTGGATGGGAGGGTCACTAAGAGAGATGTTCTTACATATACATGGTATATATAAAATGTTTAGCAGAGAGGGAGTAAAAGATACATGTAGATTATTAAATGTACTGTATGTCTTTGCTGCATGTTACTTAAACATTTCCTGCTGATACCATAAGTGACTTGGCTTCAGTGTTCCCTCAAACAGAATATAACCACTATCTTTCACACAACACTTCTGTTAAGACTTACTACAAAATGCAAGTCACTTGTACTGGGTGGAGAGATCTTTTTTTGGATGACTGTAGGACATCTTTGCTTTTACATGCATTTTACACCTCCTAAAAGGATGGCCAGCTGCACTGCTGTCTATGAAAATTTTGGCAACCTGCGGATTGCTGAAGGTGAGTACTGCCAGCTAGATAGTTAATCTGGCCCACCATTCTAAACTCAAATAAATATGAGCAAACCCTATAAAAGTAAAGCTTAAAGTATGAATCAATTATTGAATGTTAATGTTTTATGAAGTATTCGTGGACACAAATAAAAAGGCTTAATTAAGTCAATGCAGAATGCAATCCACAGCTCTATACAGAATATTAAAAATGATACATGAATATATTATGTACTTCAGAAAATCTTAGTAATCAAGAATTACAATAAATTGGAGTGCAGTGACAATTTAAAAAAAAACAAAAAAAAAACATGATGGCAATAAGGAAAGCAGGGGACTAACTGTTTATATACAGTATGTTCAAAGTAAAGATTGATTCTTAAAAATGCCACAGACAAAAGCCATTAGCCTAAATTTTAATGTTTACACACAGACTCATTAACAAACACAGAAAGAGGTCTAAGCGGCAAAAGAAAAGAAAAATTTATTTTGTGATTTTATAATCAATTACTTTTATTTTTGTGCTCTCTTTCATCCCATCAAAGTATAAAATTCTGTATTAGTCAGTAAATTAGATGCTGACCCAAGTTTAATGTTTGCATTCTACAGGGACAGATACACTGGATAATCAGAAAATGAGAAGGGTAACAGGAAAAGACTGTAAAGTAGCCACATAATGGAGATAAATGGTGGGGGGTCATTGTTAAACTAGAATGATTTCTAGAGTTTGTGTTTATTTTTCTTCTGTGTTTTGTTTAGATGTCCCTTCAAGACAAAATAGTGTCTGGTCTAATAAGACCTTGCTAATTACCTTGGCACTTTGCATTACAGCCCTGGTGGTGATTCTTTCAGTAGGAGGTGTTGCCTGTGAGTACATAATGGAGGTGGCTTAATTTATTTTTTTCAGTGGGGTGGTGTATGGGCTCCTGCAAATCAAATTGCTCATGAATGCTACACTCTAAATGTCATATCATAAAACTTGTGTTATGATCTACAGGAGTCCAGACACAGAAAGAAGGTAATATGCATTTCATTGAAATGTAATATTGGAGAGAGGCAGAGTTCAGTAATGTAGACTTTTGACTACTTTGACCATAACATATGGTTCAAGAAAAATTGAACAATCCAGATTTAAACGTAACAAAGGCTAGTGAACTCCCATTCCCAAATACTTAAGTCAATTTATTATTAATAGAAGAAAAGTCACAAAGAATAGTAATAGCATATAAAACTGGCATGTCCCTTTAAATCACAAGCAGTAAATATTCACTAAATCTTTACTGGTAAAGCACAACTGGACACAAGTGTGTGAAAAACAAGTTAATACAAAGCAACTTTACATACTAATAAATTGATCTCTTTTGTTCCCAAAGATCACCAAATCAATGAAGATTTTCAAGAAATGGAAGAGCAAATCAACATGATCAATTTGACCTTGATGATGTTAAGCTGGGATTTATATTCTCTCAAAGGTCAGTAGTTTCATTTAAAATATTTTCCTACATATCACGTCCCTGTTTTCAACCATGACTTGATCAGCTTTGCTGCAACTGGGCAACCAGTGGGTGTGAGACTTGCATTTCCATTAAAAAAAAAAAAAAAATAAGAGAATACATAAAAAATAAAACAAAATAGCACAGTGCACTTGTGTTACACCTGTCTTCCTGTCCTGGGGCAATGCACAAGCACTAAAGGTGTGTGTTTCACCTAATGAGCCATAAAAATTGCAAAGGTTTTTCTGGGCAGATTTCAAGAAAAGCCAGCTATGCCGATTTTTCTTCAGTGAGGACTCTCCTCCTCTAGATCACCAATTTCCTTTATCATTTATTGAATAATAATTCTTCACATTTCCCTTGTCCTTCACTAATTGAGGCCTAATATTTCTCATGCTCTCCTGGTGCTTTATTAAATGCCTAGTGCCCTCCCCAGGTTCTATTACTTTTCTTTTCAAGCCCTAATATTGTTTATGCAGGCCTTTCAATCTTAAATGCCTAATGTCTTTTGGTACGGATAGCCTAATGTCCTTCCATGTTACTGTGGTCCTTCACTACTACTAGTAGAAACAAGGTTACCATACAGCAGTAGTCCTAGGTTGTTAAATGTGTAATGTCCTTTACACTGTTTCAGTCTCTTGTTATTGAAGCCCTTTTGTTGCTCTGTGGGTCTTAGCCCTTTCCATTATAACAGTTTAATGTCCCTTTCACAAACAAAGTCATTTCATACCATCCTTGTATCATTCATGATCCCTAGTCCTTTTTACTACAATGTTTCACATGCTACTATGTTATTGCACACATACTTCACACTGTTAAAAGTTTTGTTGCCCATTGCATTAGGCAGGCTGCTAGCAACACTTTCCAGTCTGTGATAGGATTTAGAGCTAATTCTACCTAACTACAGCATCTACCCTGAGCTTTTTGTTTGCAGGCAACATGTCCAGTTCCTGCCCTGTACTATGGCATATGAACAAAGGAAAGTGCTTTTTCTTCTCCTACAAAAAAAGGACATGGTCCTCAGCAGAGAAATCCTGCTTAAATGAAAAAGCAAATCTAGCAGTGATCAACACCCAAGAGACACAGGTGAGATTTTGAGAAAAGTGGGTGGTGTACAGTTAACAAGGGGTGCAATAAATGACTATACCCATGCAGATCTATACCTCTCTATTGCTCTCTCTCTTTCTTTCTCCAGAGGTTCCTCTCAAGATATAGACTAAAGTTAAATTTCTGGATTGGACTTCGCTACAATGATTCTAACTGGAAATGGACTGATGGCTCATCTCTGCACACTTCTGAGACGTGAGTTTTGCAAAATATTTTGTCCAAGGAAATTAAAATTCCATTGCTTCAATTATTTATAATTGGTGACAAAAATAGTCACAGACAAAAGGAATGCTCTAAATAGCCTGAAAAGGTTGCAGAATAGAAAGAAGTCATAAAAAGTACAAACAAATCAAATGAACAACATCTCTAAAATGAAATATTATATATATATATTGCAGTTAGCTGTATCAAGTAAAATACCCATGATTGTCAAAGAAGGTGGATATGGAATCAAACAAGTAAATAGTCACATCCAACCAAGCATTGTGAAACTGTTTCTACAGTACTGTTTCTACAATAGTGTACAGTGGATATGGGGTGAACTGCAGATGGCCTCTTTAATGGTCTACTAGAGACAGGTCTAAGGGTAGAGGTAGGCATCTCATAGATGTTTCTGAAAGATCACTTCCAATTTTTGTCAGGCATCATTCCCTTGAAGACTGAATGCCACAAAATGTCATAGGATAGGTGACAGGATCTACTTAATGAATTAATGGTAGGCCAAACTGCCCCTAACAAGCAGCAGAGGTGACTAACTCTTTTGGTATTATCACTGTAAGTGATAATATGCCATGCAATAACAGCATTCAAGAATTTTATTTGAATTACATGCCTATGCTGCATCGGTCTGCAAACTGAAATGTCGCCATTCCCAAGGAAGATGCAACACTCAGTGACGATGACCAAATATCTTTCCATAGTAGTCTAGGTTGCTGAATCCCGACAAAAGTCAAGGTGAAGAGTGGTCAAAGAATGGAATACCATAACTATTAGTTATCAGCCCATGGCATAAGGGATTATCTTAACAATTCATGGAAGCAGGGCCGGCACCACCATTAAGGTGAATTAGGCATTCGCCTAGTGCACAGACCAGAAGGTCAGGGAGGAGAAACTTAGTCGCAGGGCTTACCTACCAAACACTCGGTTGGCGCACTAATAAGCTTGGCCTAGGGCGCAAAATAACCTAGCAGTGGCACTGCATGGAGGAAACCACATCTTAAACAGGGACTTGGTATCTATGCAGTAGGCCTCATAAACAGAAGCACTTTGAACCCTATCAAACTCACTCAGTTGTTCTAGTGAATGACTTGCATGTCATTGTGGCATTCTTGGTGTGCTTATTGTGAATGAAATGTGCCACCCTCCGATTCGCTTATCAGTCCATTCTGATCTTCCATGCTGGTTTTAATAAAAATTGGACTACAACCTCTCGGTGAAACTATTTTTGTCAGAATGGATTTTATCCCAACTGTTCTAAGCAGTACATAATGTCATGGTCAGTCTTTAATGCTGACATTATGACAAATTAATCTACTTACTGTGATCAAGTATCATATTATGATAGGTAGGCAAGATGTATAAAGGCTCCTAGCCACTTTAATAATTCCTGTTAAATTATTATCATGAAAGAAAAAACAATTTGTACTAGTCTTATTTATGTTTTACTTGTCATTTGCACCTCCCTGTGGTCATTTTTGGAATTTTTTTCTTTTTCTCTTCAATAAAGATATTGGCAACCTGGTCAGCCATCACATCGGCTAAAGAACAACTACTGTGTGTACATGTCACCTGAATCCAATGGTTCACTCTGGGCAGTAGCAAAATGTGATGAACATAAACACTGGATATGTGAGAAGCTGGCAGCCTGAGGAACTACCATCACTTTCACTCTTACCTTAAGCCTTCCTCAAAGTTTATGGTCAGAGTACCCCTCGGCTTGGTATTGTGAACTCTGGATTATAAAAGGTAGCAAAGTAAATGTGTATGGTACTGTTACATTCCCTTTAATAAAGTGATGTTGAGTAAACATACTGTAGGCAAATATACTAATTTACCAGTCTCTTTTGGCACTTCTGCAAAAAAAAAAAAAAAAAACTCATCAATACAGGGAACTCGAAAATACCTATTTTCTCCTTCATATCAATTCAAAGATTATGGTCATGCACATAAAGCCTGTGTCTACAAAAGTCCAGCTTGCCCATTCTCCTACCTTACAAAACTAATTATCACTCCTAAACAAATTCTTCAACCACTATAACTTCTCTGACCAGAAATTAGTCTACTTGTCAATTGTTAACCATTCATCAGCGTATAACTTCTCAATTATTATACGTTTGGTAAATCCATCCTCGGATTCAGAGACACTCCATCAGTACGCTTGAGACACACACTAACTCCCAATAGACATTTTCCTCCAATTTTTTTAAATACCTACTGAAACCCAGAAAAGCATGTAGACTACCCATACAATCCAGTCTTTCCTTAGTTTCCTAATGGACTATATCTTATACCCAGACCTCCAGTTATTCTCAGCAGGCCATCAGTCATCGCCACACTCTCAGTCTAAATCCTCAAATTCTAGGTCACTCCTAGTGCAACCTGTCACATCTCACACTGCAAGGATGTTCCAGTTCTCAGATTCCAGTCACTTGCGTTTATCATATTGAAATCTAACATACAATGATGACACTTGATATGGTGTTACCTTCTTGCTTTGATTTGACCAGGACCTGTGGCAGTGACCTTTGAATTGTCCCGATATCCTGCTGATATTTTGGGTCTACTTCTAGTGATTTAAGACAATAGCAGTAACATTTTGAGCATTATTATCCATTGTATACACCACTGTTCTGTACTAATATAGACATTTTATTTTTTCATTCTTATGTAATTGTTGCTCAAGAAGATTATTTTATTAGCAGGGCTGGATTTTTCTATAGGCTAACTAGGCTTCAGCCTAGGGCCTCAAGATCAAGAGGGGCCTACATTCAAATTGTTAGCAATTTGAACAAACTTAAAAATGGGAGGTGAAAGGGCCTCATAAGTGGAATAGCCTAGGGCCTCTCTTCATCTAAATCCGGCCCTGTTTATTAGCCAAAGAGATGAAAAAATGCCTTAATAGAAACAGATTTATTTAGATTATTTGTTGCTTCAGAATGTTACTTTATGAAAGGGCTAAGACAAAAACGTTTCAAACAAATATGACAAGGGACGATGTATATTATGCTTGTATATCTCCATCTATCATTTCTTCATGCATCTTTCTGAAAGTTCTCATCATGTAATCTCACCTGTTCTATGAACCCTCCATACTCTGATTGTCTTGGGTTATTAATTAAAACAAACACGAAATATAATGCCAAACTGTCTTATTTCCTCCTACTTTTTATTCACTATTTGTATTATCACCTCTCCCTCTATAAACTCAACCACATACATTTTAATTGTTTTGTCAGTGCTTCTTACTATAAGTCCTCATTATTATTTAGACATTTCTCAAGTGGTTTACTGCAGAGCAGTAACTCTTGAAGTGAACAGTTACTATTGTAGATGTCAAACTTCATTTTTAAAAGCAGTGCACTTTGTCAAAGCTCGATTTTTATTACCATAGCCAAAGGGCAGAGCAGAAAAGCCAGAAGCTTTGCTGCCAAGTTGTAGAGCACTTGACATTTTGGATGTTAATTTCTAATGCCTTGTATACATATGTGTTAACAACCTCATCTCTTTTGCCTTACAGCCAGCTTGACAATTTCAAACTACCATAAACAGCTCTCTTACTCTGATTCAGCCATTTTTTTCTTTAATTCTTTACTCAAAAACTAACAGGAAAACACAATACTCAGTTATAAAGTAAAAAGGCATTACAAACCATGTATATCATCCTTCAGACGTTCTTTTCACGCTTTGCAGCTTTTACTTTAAGACATTCGAATTAAACAAACATATCTACCATTTTTGTAAATAACATTTTTTGCTTCAGGTATGATCAATATTTCTCAAGTTACTTTTATGACATCTTGTACTACACTTTAATAAGACAAATGATTACCATGTCAACAGAAACACTATAACAGTGTAGTTTACACACATGGTGACGGAGTAGGGATGCTCATGTGTAATTCTTTGGTATTCCACCACATTTTGTGTTAAGAAATACAGATTGATAATATGAAAGTAGCATGTCTCATTATTTTTTTATTATTTCATGGAGCCTTGTGAAGCAAGAATATGGCAGGAATGCATCTTCCTTCTTTGCACCATATGCGAGACACAGAGAGTGTATGGGAGGTGTGCATTTCACTGTTCTGGAACTACCATACATCATGATGTGTGTTAGGGTGAAAGTATTGCACATACGTGGCTACATCTCTCTTGTTATTTAAGGATTTCACATGAGAATGCATACTATTCTAACAATTACCTGTATATCAATATTAAAGGTGAAGGAAAATGTTTAAAGATCATCTTGAACATCTACTTAAAATGACAAACTAATTCAGGAAACAATTAAATACTTTTCCTATTTGGCAAGTATTATTTGAGTTTTAATGCTTTAAAGAATACTAATGACAGCAGACTTTTTTTTTTTTTTTACACCTCTCAGTAAGCCTAGTTATTTTCAGCTTGGAAAGATAAATACAAGGTTCAGTCACAAAATACTTAATTATCAGTTTGTTACCAGTCTGAGTCTCACCCAAAATGTCTGCCCTAAACACAGTAAATTTTATTATGGCAAACATGTTCTGAGATTCTTCAGGAAAGGAAAACAATTAAGTTTCAAATTATGGAAGTTAGCATGATGCTGGAGTATATTAATGATCTGCATGTTAATCAGGATGTGCAAGTAGGAATTTCACCATACAGTATACCCTTTAATGTAACCAGAATGGTTAAGACCTGACACTGTTGATGCTTATCTGCTTTTACTATTACCATATTTTCTAACATTAATCATACTTTAGACACCCTTTAAATAAAATTTTACAGTCCACATAAGTTATAGAAACTATAAGAAAAAATTAAAAAAAAAAAAAATCACACACACACGTCTTACTATGAACATGTACTCAAATCAGCAAACAAACGTAAAATGAAATATGGAGACATACATTGGAAAACAAGGGGTCTGAAGTTGTACTGATTAATCTGAAACGGAAAACTACCTGGTACTGTTATAGCCCCATAGACTGAGGCATAATATTAAACTCCTTAATAATATATTTTACTAATATAGTGCTTTTTCCATACCCAAAGTGTTTCCAATATTTCCAAACGAACAAACATATATAAAAAACTCAAATAAATAACACTAGTCAAAAACAAATAACAAAATAAAACAAAGTTACTGATTACTACAAGTAACCAAAAGACTATTAAATAAAACGTTTGGAAGACAATGAAAAAATAACATACAGTAGTTTACATAAATTACAATCAGAACAGTGTTTTAAATAACTGTTTCAAGTTAGATCTTTTAAATGTGTTTAAAAAGAAACCTAATAGGAACAATGAGCAAACGAGGCAGCAGACATGTTCCAAGAGAACCCGGAAGAAAACAATTCAGCACAATGTCCAACTCTTGAACATCATAATATAAGTATTAATGTTAATCTGCTAATGAAAAATAGTTGGATATTATAGGTCGCAATATACTTGCAAAATGTATGAGCACTGCAAAAACATTTAGTTAAACCAAGCTGTCAGAATCACATTGGCTTGCCACAAACGTAATACAAATGCAATAATTCAATAATATCTTTATTTATAAATCATCATCTACTGAAAAGCATTGAATTACAAATCCCGTACATCATTTGTATATGGTGCACATAAACAGAAGCCTCCAGATCTGTGATTAGCTTTATACCTTATGGAAACAATGTCGTTGTGTCTAAAAAGTAGTGTGGGCAATTGTAGGTCTGTATCTTCCTCAGTTTCCGAAATATGAAGGTTTATCAAAAAGGGGTGTGTCTCTAATTTGATTGAAAAAACAAGTGTTACTAAAAATGACTAACATTTAAACTGTTAAAGCTTGATGCAGGGCCATTTCAGGGATTATTCTTTAGTATTTCATTATTTAACTTGTAAAATAGTTCTTCTACAGTTGCATATTTAAGAAATTATGCCATGCTAAACATTATATAAAAAATTATATAATGTAGAGCAACTTTGGCCCTTTAGCTCTCTAAACTACACCACATCAGATCTTACAAATTTTAATGGGTATTAATGTTATTAGTCTTCTTTAGCAACTAACTGCCCGTGTGGAAAAAATCAACACATTTAGATTTAGGAGGCATTTAAAAAACGAAAAAAATCATTTTGTCTTCTATATTTCAAATTCATATTGGCAACGTATGACACTAATATTGGCAAAAATATCAAAAGACGCCCTTGCTTGTAATCAACAGCCAAAGAATCCAGAAATATGTCACTGTACAAATATATTTAAAATCAGGTAGTGCAAAACTATTGTTTCTTTTCTATCACCGGTTAATTCTTTCTTGAACTCCAAAGATGACCAGAATGCCCAGCTAGTGTAACAGGACAGTCAAAGGACAAAGCTACAGCAGCCGACTGCTAGCAGGACGCGTATGGGCTAAACGTGCGCCCCCAGCTTTAGCATTTACTGCCTTTCCGTCTCCGTTTGCCTCCCCAGCTGAACTCGTGCCCATCACAGGTCAGTAAACTGTTGTGAATTCGTGTCGCGTCAGTTACTTTTCCCCTAAAGACGTTCTGACGGTTGGAACACATATGACGTATCGTCACGTCAGTGTATTTTTAGACCCTGGATGTGCCTTCCAAATGGTCCAAGTTTCAGGCTACCCCATTAACCCCAATGAAGATATGCCGGTGAAAGCATTTATTTAAGTTGTTTTACATTACACACACAGTCACTCAAGGAAACGTTACTTTTCAACTAATTTCATACAGAAATTATAGATAATTGCTTACTTACCCACATAGCTCTAGTATTTCATTTGTTTATTGTTGTTGTATACGCCCATCAGTCCTTATGTGTATTGCGTTGTACAGGTTCCAATAACATTTTCTTCCTGATTATTCCAAATACATTTTTTCTTTCCCTGACAACGTTTCCAAGCTGTTTTAGACATTAACGCCTACAGTCTAGTTAGTGTATTCATTTCTAACTCTTGTTTTCAAATCTGAACTGATTTTAACAACATATGTTGGGTATTTAAAAATGGCGCGAATAGAGGTGACGCTTCATTTAAGGTGTAAATCAATCAGGAACGGAGACGTCATCACAGTGTCACAGAAGGCGCGAAGACAGGTGAAGAGAGGTAACGCACAATTTGAGGTGTAAACCAATCAGGGCTGGAGACGTCATAGTAGGCGTTCCTAAAACGAGACAACAAGGCTGAGAAAGAACCCGGGGAGACTTTGTTACGGCGGGTTACTGGTACTGAAAAATTTTCCCACCGAGTGGCTTTTCATTCATCTAAAGGAGCATTCCTCAGATGGAGACTCATTCTTTTACGTGGAAAGCGTATCACGCGAAAACAAACCTAGAGAAGGCGGATAGACGTTGGACGGAATGGCTGGTGCCACATTGGTGTAGTTTTCTGAGAATTGTCTAATGAGATGGACTGTTGATAAAACAGGGATATTTAAGTCATTTGGAGGTCATATTTGACAGAATGGGCAGTTTAATATATTCATATTTGACACCGTTGTGAATGATCTTAGGAAAGGATTTAACTTTTCCGTAAAAAGAACTTTATTAACTACTTTACTTTTTGTTTGACCACTATTGAAGCAAATTAGCGTAATTTAGAGTGCAACATTTTTAAAGAAAATCATTGAGGGGCAGTAGAACTGATGGGGTCAGATTGCCTTGATTTTTTTCATGCCAGTTTAATTTGTGTTTGTTTAAACTTCACCTTTTGTTCTACAACTGGCTACCTGCAAACATATGAGAATGGTATTAAAATGTTTAATGCAACAATACTTTTAGAGTCTAGTACTCTGTTTAATCTCTACATTTTGTGATTTCATTTTCACTCATTGCACTCTTTTTTCTTATCCAGTACTGAGGTATAAAGTCAAGATAATCACCTGGTAACCAACACTTTCAACACCAAGTGACTAGTGTGATCATCACTAAGCATATGTTTTAATAAAATATGCAGGAATAATTGAGTTCTGATCCTTCAAACATTTTGATTTTCCAAAAAGATTAAAGTATACACTGATGGGAGCTTCTAACGCAGCCAAATGATAACAGGAATAATAATTGGGATGCTCAATTGAGTGGCCTGTTCAATTAACCACAAATATGATTGTAAATAAAAAACTGGATAAACTGAAAGCCTGCGCCCTTCCAGGTCTGTTGCAGTGTGCCACGCACAGGATCATCTTCTTTTCGTGACAGCAAGAATAACTTTTTGACAGAGTCCCTTTCATGTGTGAATTACTGTCTCAGAAGCAAGGTTAAAATGAAACTGCACAACTTAAACAGTAGGTTTAACTTACTTGTATCTGTTATATTTATTGTATCAGTGACTCCACAGTGAGGTCTGCTAACCTGTTCCTTATTTTTAGATAAATTGACTGACCCAACTGTATGCTTGTAGGCAATGGTGAAGTTCAATATTTAATACATCACTGTAGTCTGTGTAAAGAATAGGTTTTGCACTCATAAACAAACTGTTTATGAAGTTTTGTTTCACATTTTATTTCTATTACTAAGATTTTATATTTCTGACTGAAGCACCATAGCCACTCACCTGCTCAGTCCCTGGAGTCAAATTTGCAAAGACATTTTCCCTATTGAGCTTGACAGGGTGTATATACTGAATAATTCTTTAATACATGCCAAGTATAAAATTATTTTGTGATTTAGTGTTGTTTTGTGATAGTACTATATGCAGAACTACATTTCCAGGGTGTACTCCCAGCACTGAACGTATACCATTTGTGCCTTAACCCTGTTGGACACAATACTCTTCCTTTATGTAGGCCTGACGGATCTTCATACATACTTGGGGTAGGAGAATATGGACTGCATATAATGACAGTTCTTTGTATAATAATGGCAACATCTCAGCAGTCACCATTTTGTGTGTTTTACAAATGACAATGGTATAGTCTAAAAAAAAAAAAAGAATAGAATACAAAACAGAGAAAGGAATACAAAAAGTAATTCAAAAGAAAAATGTATAACCTTACCGAATTCCATATATTTTGGAATACATACAAATGATGCCTATACATAAATTATTTTTAAGTGTCATTATTGTAAATACTAAATTAGAAAAGCTGTGTGGGTAAATAAATTAAGGGGAAAGACAGATATTTGCACTTACAAGAATCTTTGCGGCATTGTGTACACACATTTACGACACACTTCTGGTAACTGCACCCTGCCTAACCTCTCCATTACTGCAATGACAACAGAACAGCCAAAGAGTCACAGATGCTATGGAAGGCTGAGCCCAATAGGATTATAAACAATCAAGTGAAATGATTGTGCACATCTCTTTAAAGTCAAGTTTGTGGTTTGGATGGATACAAGCCTGTATTCTTAGAACTTATTCATTTTTTGATACGTCATGTGTCTCTCCTCCCTTTACCCCCAATTGATATAGAACATATTTTTTTAAAAATGGAAATAGCATTGATTTTAAGCACAGCTCTGACATTCCACACCTGGCTCTATATAGATTATGCCTGAAAAATGCACATCCAACCCTACTGAATTTCTTCTTGTATGGATATCTGAAAAATCATTCTTCTGAACTGACAGCATCAGTAGCTTAAGTTCTAATACAAGAGAGGCAGATGACAAGTTTAGGTACCATCATGTTACATATGATAAGTGGGACAGATAAAGAAATCACTTCTCTGTATATCAAGGAACGATGATCCCGTTACTCACAGATACTTTTGTATAAAGAAAAATGTTTGTCTCTCCTCATCATTATGATGCAGAATGTACCGTGTTTTACTTAGGGTGTACTGGGCTTGAAATAGTACCAACCATATATTTAAATAAAAACAAAAAAAACCACACACACACACTAAATGAACCAAAAGTGTGTGAATTATCAACTACATAAATGGAATAAGGTGGACACAACAAAACACAATGACAACATCTTGATTATGGGCAAGGGAGAGATTAAGAGTATAAAGACACAAAGAACTCAAGGAGTATGAAAACCTAATCCTGTAGTCATCTGAAGCACGTGGCCCGAGTAGACGACAGACTGCAACATAAGGCTCTTTTTACAACTGAAGTAAAAAGCAACAAGGATCTAGATGATGTGCAAGATCATGGGGCATATCTAGACCACAGGTTAAAACCTCAAGAGGTAAATTGTTGAAATATGAGAACAGGAAAATTGCCTATCTAGCAGGAACACAAGTCTCTAAATATCTAGTAGCCTGAAGCACATGTCCCCAAGATTCTAGGAGACTGAAGTACAAGACTTCATAAAGAATCCACCCGACTGAAATTAGTTCCCACATATCTAGCTGTTTAAAGTATAAGAAGTTAAATGTTACAGTTGGAATCAAAACTAAATCAGATGGAATGGGACTCTCACCCATCAAGCTGCAGTTCGCGACCACCACTGTAGAACAAATACCACACAAAAACAAGTTGGCAAGAAAAACATGAGGATGAGCGAGAAAAGGGAGGAAGTACCACCATCTGCTCTTAAAAACAACACAAGTAGCAGATTAACAGAGTTTTTTTTTATTAATTGAAAAGAACCTCTGTACTAACATACAGAGAACAACTTAAAATGTTGTACAAAACCAACACCCCATCTATAGAAAAGGTATGTATATATTTAATGTATACAAAAAAGAACAAAACAAACAAACACATAAACAAATTGAAAATAAATCAAGAGAAAGCTGCAATTTGTTTTTGGAGATTTGTGAAGGACTTTGACCTGCAGGACTGGTGCATATAGTGTACGCCAGTGTTGCTAGCTGTCCTCATGACCCCTAACCTGCACATAAATGACCTTAACAAGGCACTTTGCTCCAAACCGACTGCACAAAGAGTAATGGGGTTGGCAGGGCATGGGGTTTGCTCATCCATCTAGTTTGTAAATGGGCTAGAGTTTGACAATGCCCCTGAATAAATCTGCTTCCAAAATAAATTATAATTTAGTACCAATAGATTATAATTTTGTACCAACAATCCAACTTTTAAAGCCACTACATATAGAAAAGTGCAACACTCCAAATGTTTAAAATAAAATAAGACAGAAAATCCCAGTACAACATGTAATACTTTCTTCCAAGGATGTAGCCTTGAGGCCTGGCATCTGCATAATTAAAAAAAAAACAAAACACACATCTCTCAATCTTCGCAGCAACGTGACTTTTTTGGAGTTCAAAAGCCACTTGTCACATCTGATGCATTTCATTGTATAGTTGTATCCTATCTTATTCCACACCTGCGCACCATCTATAGAATTAGAAACTAGACACAAACAATGGTCTAACTGATACCTGATGCACGCACCCACTCCATGCTTTGGCTGGAAGGGCGACCATGCAACAAAGGCGACCACCATTTTTCATGGGGAAGATGGCAAGGTTAGAGGGTACAGTGACATTCCCAAGAAAACAACAGGGGGTGAGGGTGTAGCGGCGAGGCTAGGACCGTTCCGAATGGCTTCCACCAAAAATGGAAGATAGTCATGATAGAGTGGCACAGTTCTCGAAGCAGAGGTTTAATTTACCTTTAGGTCTCTGATTTTCTTCATTCTTTTTGATGTAAATATATATAAAATAAAAAAAAAAAACAAACTTAATTTTCTAAATATGTCAATACCCACATTTACGTTGTCACCTTTGAAATTCCAGTTTGTTCCAAAAAAAGTCAAGATTTTTTTTTTAGACCCATGTATTTAAAGCAAGTAACCTATTTCTACCTTATTCTTCAGTCTCAGGCCTCTAGTGTCTAAATTATACTAGTTTATGGCAATTTAAATGTCATGTACAACCAAGATAAAATAATTATTAAAACCAACTCACACTTAAATCTATCATAGTGGAAAAAGGAATGTTAAAGCTTTCAATTTCTTTCCTGCAAAAAAAGGAAAAAAAAAAACCTGTCCAAATAATTAACCTGTATGGAGATATACAATCAAGTATGATTTAACGATTTAATCAATCTGCTCTTTAGTTATATTTTTCTAATGCATACTTGAAAGAAGAAAAAAAAAAAAAAAACTTTGAAAAGCATATCTGTTTACGTGGCACAGCTGTACAGCTCCAAGGGATTGATCACAAGCGCACCTAGGCTATAATGACGAAGAACAGGATCACAAAGCAGCTGTGGAAAGGACAGCTTCATCCACCTTCAACTGCACACAGGAAATGTACTGTGCATAACGAATTCTTAATGCCCTCTCCTACGCACAACTGTCTGGACAATAATGAACAATTATGGAGGATTCAGCAAAAAAAAAAAAAAAAAAAAAAAAAGCCAGTAATTCAATTGACCTAGACAGGATACAGAAGCTCTGAATCATTATGAAAATGTCCCAGATGTCAAAGCAGGAAGTCAGACTTAGCTGGCTTGGTGTCAGGACTGCTGCCAGACTCTGGAGTTCAGGAACAGATAACTCTTGGTGTGTTTTGTATACTGCGGTGTCAAATTCCCAAATAGTTTCTGGTTGTAGGCATATCTGTATTATTGCTGCTCTACTGATATTCTTATGCAGGCAATATTTGACAGCATATGTACTATAACTGTTTATATCTGAATGAATATTACCAATTGCTCCTAACTTTTGAGCCATGGCTGAAGCCCCAGTTGGAGAACACACCGAAAGAAACGCAATCTTTACTGAAAACACAAGAAGTCAGAGGCCACTGCAATAGTCTCATAATGGCCATTAACTGCCTAAAAGAGATTACCAGACGCAGAAAGTGCTAGAACAACTTCTTTACAAACTCTCTTTACTTGATTAGGAAGGACACTTACTTAATAACTGTTACTTAATAACTGGGTATATTAAACTATTAGGAGATGCTAGAGGATACAGTGCTTATTCTTAGAAGGCTCTTAAAATAAAAAAAGTCAACTGACATTGAAAAGAAAGAGACTTTTTTTTATGGAATACCTGTTTGTATCAAGAAGTGGGAAAGCATTAGATTGTTACACAGAAGATCATGGTGCAGAAAATTACATGATGAAGTGGGTGGTCTTGCAGACAAAATGGGACTAAAAGTGCTAATACTTAACATGATTCAGTTGACTTTACTTCAAGATAAAGACCACCACTAATTATCTTGTATAGGCTGCCTGTGTGAAATATACATTTTCACGCAAAGGGGAAAGTCGTTTACAATTAAGTACAGCCAAAATCTACTTTGAAGCGCAAGGTTTTAGTTGAGACCAAACAGACCCTTTAAAGTCAAGTGCATATACCAGGTAATCCAACATGACGCCAGGAGAGACCTAAAGAACTGTAAAGTGTTAATGTGAAAAAGACGACAGCTATGGGAACTGCAAAAGCCAAAGGAATCCCTACCTTCACTAATACCCAGAGAGCACACTCATACAGAACGCATGAAATTAAAATAAAAAAAATGAAGGTTATGAGCTTGTGCCAGTGGTATTAAACAACCTGATAGTTCTCTGGAGCAAAAAGTGTGCAGCCATTCTACTAGAGGGATACAATGCGACAAGCCACAGTTAGGGATCACAATCAAAATGGTTACAGACCAGCAAGATATACGCCCAACACTGCAGAGGTGGCATCCACAACAGTCATTAAAATTTATCAAGGCTCTGCTAAGACCTGCTCCCCATTCTTCAACATTTTAATCCCTGGCCCCTATTTCCCATCACAAAAGCAAAATGTCATCAGTCCACCCGATATATGGAAACCACGCATTACTATGTGTGGCACTAAATAGCATGAGTGAAGGACATGTCAGTACTACCTACCTAAACTAAGCACCCAACCCTTCTGCTCCCTTTCCTTTCCCTCCCCTTCCCTCCCAAATTCCATGATAGAAGATATCTTTTTACAGCACTATACACATAACTTCACCAGGGAGGAAGTTTTAAAAGCAAACACAACTTGATGGGGTATTATGAACAACTCCCACACCCCTCAAACCTGTACCAACAATCAAGTGTGCTTTTTTTGCCACACACAGAAACTCTCTCCTGATTTCTTCTCTCTCCTTTGCCTCCCTATCTATACACCTCCGCCCTGGAAAGCAATCATTGCCATGGAGCTCTACCCGTCTCATCTTAGGAAGCAGTCTTCCCCAGATCACTTCCCTCCCAGGCTCATGCTGCTGTGTCCGGCCTCAGAATCAACCAACGATGAGGCAAATGCTGACTGGACAATCTGGAAGCCAAAGGACTCAAGCAACGACATGTTCTGTTGGGGTGAGAAAGGGGAGTTGAGGCTAGGGGCCAGCTCTCCCAGTGTTCCCGCAGGTCCCAGGGCTTTCTGAGGGGCATGAGCCTTCTGTATGTGCTTGTTCAGATACGATTTGGAACGGAAAGAGTTCCCACATTCAGAACAGGTATGTTTCTTTTCTGGTTCATTCTTCATCTTGCCACCAGTGCTTGCTGTAGCCTCACACTGAAACGAAAGGCTTTCTTCCACCTTGTGACGGGGTTTCAGCTCTCCCGTGTCTGACAGCTCCCCAAATGAACTGTCCGAGTTGTCATCCTGATGGGGACACTTCTGCAGGTCATCCTGTCCATCTATAAGGTGAAATGAAGAAAAAAAAAAACAAAAAAAAACAAAAAAAAAAAAAAAACAAAAACAAATGAGTGATAAGAGCATCTAGGAAAATGCAGGCACCCGTGCTCAATTGAGAAGGTCAAATCCAGCAGGACTTCATTAGGATTATTCTCATACTATGGCAATTAAGAATATAGTCTGAACATAAGATCTCAAAACCATAGGGAACATTATAAAAAGAAGTAACGGAAATTAACCCAAGGGGGGTGGGCTTGGTTTAGTGGGAATAATCAACAACAAAGGACTAACTAATTGACACAAGTTTAAAAAAAAAAAATTTAAATCAACCATACACAAGTATATGTGAAGTAGATCAAAGCTCAATTCTGTCATTTCATTATATCAGACAGCAGAAACCACCAAACATCCTACTTTCATTAATTCTTAAGAGAATATAAAAACATTCAATATGGTGCGTTACAAGATCAAATAAGGGATGAGGAGTCTGTGTAGGTGTTATCAAACTAAGCTGCTAGTCCTCAAGATCACATTTGTGTCACACAAGAAGCAATGTTGGTGCTGAAAGATAACTGTTGCAACGAGGCAGAAGTCTGAATCCTTTTTATCTGTTTGTTTCTGCTATAGTGTCTTCCTAGTGTGTCACGACAGGTAACAGGGTAAAGAGCCAGAAAGGGTCCAAAGGATATTGTCAAGAGTAGGAAGGAGTGGAACTTACCAGTGAAGCTCTCGTGTAAAAGGATGAGTAGCACAATGAAAGGACACAGGGTGAATTAAAAAGATGAAGAGAAAGAGACATTGAACATGATCTCGATGACTTTCTTGATATTCAGGAGGTCGTGATAAACCTTTATTTGCGAAGTATTTAGAAGGAAAAAAATATATGGAGTGGGCTTAGACAAAGCCTGCAGAATACCTACCAGTGGGCCATTCAAACTTTAACCATTGGGAGAGTACCCTAGCACCCACCTTATTATTCATAAATAAACCTGGTTTTCTGCAGTATCACTTATCAGGACTAGATCCATTTAAACAGTTTGTTGATATCTGGACTTTCAGTGATTGTTATTACCATCATCTCCGATTGTCTGAATTAGTCACCAGGTGGTAATATTCATAAGTTCATTTGGAAAGGTATTGGAAGGGTATGTAAATAAGTTACTGGACTTGCATTATATCTATATTTTCTCTTTATTGCCATTTGTGATTTTTCTCCATTCTGGTGTGAGATATTTATGGAGTAGTGTTGGTCATCTGTTTTTCTGGTTATCGCTACTGCTGCTATAGCAGTGGTGGCATATAATCATAGCACCTGTGGTTTACCTATTTAAACAGAGCATTACAATGTAATGTGGGCAGACAAATGTTATCAAAATCCTATGGATATGAAAGACATTATTTGTATATGTATTCAGACTGTGTGTCATTCTTGCGGTTTCCATTCTGGAGTTAGCCCACATTTCACAAAAGACTTTCACTCAGTTTCATTTGCCTAGATGGCTTTGTCATATTTTTTTTTTTTCTTAATTTAACAACTTTTTGCAAGTCATTAACTATTATTTAAAGACTTACCTGTGACACAAAAGGACCTAAATCATTAAGGGTCAGATGAAAATACAATGCAGTCCTTGAAAGTCACAGTATTAGAATAAATGACTATCAAATCCTCTGTCATTACTATTCAGTGGAAACCTTTATTGTTTGGAGTAATTTAAAAAACACACTACAACTATAATCCCTGCCTATCATATGTTTAAATTTGCAGGGACAGTCTAAACCCACAAACCTATCCATAACTGGCTCAACTACTTAAATCGTTTCTGAAAGATTAAGAAAAAAAGTGGTTATGGGAAGGAGAAATGTCCTAGTCCTGCACCAGAGAAGCATGCAGTGTTAGTAGACTGTTCACGTTGATTGTCCCAACTGGAGTTTAAGAGTTAATCACAAGTACAATATGGTACACTGTACCTCACAAAAATGATCAGGTCACTCAAAGATCAACGTAAAGCCAGACCCCTGTTAACATGGACTCTGAAACCTTTAATTTAAGAAGTATCCACTATACCAATACATTTTTATAACAATGAAAAATGTTGGCAAAACATTTGTTTTTGCTACCTCCAAGTCTTAGAACAGTTGTTAAAACAGTAAAAATACGCCACTGTAAATACTGTTTTTAATTAGCCTACGTCATACAATTACACATTCCAGCAATTGTTCAGTTATGTGAGGGAGGCATGCATAGTTACTTTTACCTCTGCCATTTTATATATTTTACCTATGTAACTTTGTCCACATATATTTATTCAGTTTTCTATTTCTATGTCCATCTGATACTCATTTCAAACATGTGGTATTCTAATATTTGTATAAATGCAAAAACATTAATTTATTGCGGTAGAAAACCTTCTTGTTTATCAGAAAAACCTTATTCCAGATTTTAAAAAAAAAACACATTAGGTGAAGCTTCATTCTCAATGCATCAAAGAATGGTGAGAACGCCAAATGAAAATGGGTTGCCAGTTCTATTATAAATTATTTCCTCCCCCATTACAGCTTATGGGTATTGTGGAATCTGTGCAGTGGTGTTCTATCTGATTAAGTAAAATGAAGCGTGAAATTGGTCACCTGCCTGGCTAAGTAACTAGAATGGGTGAACCAAATGTACTACATCCCAGGCTGAAGCAACAGAATGAAACGATCCCACAGCATCAGAAACATCCATCCATCCATTTTCCAACCCGCTGAATCCGAACACAGGGTCACGGGGGTCTGCTGGAGCCAATCCCAGCCAACACAGGGCACAAGGCAGGAACCAATCCTGGGCAGGGTGCCAGTCCACTGCAGGACACACACACAAACACATCCACACACCAAGCACACACTAGGGCCAATTTAGAATTGCCAATCCACCTAACCGGCATGTCTTTGGACTGTGGGAGGAAACCGGAGCGCCCGGAGGAAACCAATGCAGACACAGGAAGAACATGCAAATTCCACACAGGAAGCGAACCCGGGTCTCCTAACTGCGAAGCAGCAGCGCTACCACTGCGCCACCGTGCCGCCCGCATCAGAAACATCACAAACTCATTGCAGACTGCTGAAGTTACAACAGAATACCTGCCAGGAGCCTGAGGAATGATGCAATATGGACAGCTAACAGTTTGATCACTTGCATTATTACAGTAAAACTTAATAACATCCAAAACAGAAAACTATAACTCTGGGCCAGTTTAAGATTTGGAGCAGAGACAACTTGTGAATTTGTTATCATTTACATATATATATACAAATTCCTGCTGCTTATTCTGGGTTGGAACTGCTATGATATTCGAGTCACAATAAGATAAAGCTATTTTTTCAAATGCGTTGTAATATATATGCAATTCACTCATGCAATACATTGCAATTTACTGTTCTCTTTTTATTTAACTTCAGTTGAACTAGAATAGAAGCCATATATCTGAAAAGAAAAAGCTTTGACTTATCCCACTTAAAAAAATTCTCTTTCAATATGGACATAAATTTCAAGTACCACAACAGTCTCACTAATAGACCTAATACTCACCATGGTACACATTTTAACTTTAGCTTTGGATTAGTCCTTACAAGATGATCCCTGATGCATTACTGCTCACTGCCAATAAGTACTAATGGAATAATCCCAAATGTGGTGTATAGGACCATTAATGTGTTATTCTCATAATGTTTTAAACCTCACTATACAAGAAATTATAATTAATCATGGGGAGGTATCCTGCAATGCTCAGCATCCTTGTCATTTCTTTAAAGACTTCAAACTCTTTCTTTCTGAGCGCTGACCCTCACTCCAGATCTGCATCTCATTCATAGTCAATTTGGGCACAATACATGTGGACCAAGTCACCAGACTGGATGTTCCATTTCAGCTTAGGTTTCTTCTATATAAATTTCTCATAGTCCTCGGTACGCATACAGACTGCTGGAAAAATTGATCTTCATAATCTAATGCTTGCAAACTGAATGACTGCTACTAAACTCTCCAAAAAACAAAGCTAAAAAACATGTTCTCCAGCTAAATCTTTACATCACTGCTAGAGTGATGGACTGGCAATTGTAAAGTAAAAGCAATACTAGTATTAAGATTCTATTGCTCCTACACTATAATACATGGTACAAGCAACACTCTTTATATTTGTTCTCGGTGCATCAATGATATATCAAAATAAAAAACACTCCAATACTGCCATCCTGCCATCAAGTATTTAAAACAAACTATGGGGCCGCTGAGATAAAAAAAAAAAAAAAAAAAAAAAAAAAGTCAGAGTGTTAAATATACAATTTTTTTGACCCAAGTAAATATGCTACAAGGGTGAGCACCCAATGGGCCATGACCAGCTGACCAGCCTATGCTGACTGGTAACAGCCAAGCAGCCTGACTGCCTGTTAAGGTACTGACCTGCGTGATGCCCAGGATTTGAGACCCCTGAGAATCCAGGCGCCCGGCACTCCCAAAAGTATGGAGCCCCAGGTTTTCCCAAGAAAACCTCGGGTTGGAAGCCAAGAGAGGTCGGGCAGGCTGGTAGCACTGGGGGCGCCTGGGGCAAGCCTCGGAAAAGTGGATCTGTGTCTGGGAAATTGACCAGCAGCCTCCGACTGGCACAAAAGTCTAAAAAGTGGGAAAAGAAAGGAAAAAAGGCCAGGGATAAAAAAAAAAAGAAAATCAGTCCAAACATAAACTTTACACCAGTTTAAAAAAAAATAATGAAACCTTTTACGAGATTATTAATTGCCAAACCAGCAGAGTGCTTACTGTGCCCTGCGCTGCCATCCTGCCTGGCCATGGAGACTGTTTGGCTTATTACGTATTTTAATTTCCTCATTGATGTAAAGTTCATGTTGGAACCCTGGCCCTTCTTTCTTTTCCCCACCAGTACCACCACAAGTTCACTCCAAATCCTGAACTTTGCCATCAGTCTTTTGACTGCTTCACAAACTCCCCAAAGGATTAATCCAAATGTGAAAAACAGCCCAGTCTGCTAATATTTAAGAGCAGCAAATATTTCAGCCAATTAAAGCTCATCACAAAAAAAAAATAATAATAAAAAAAAAAAATAAAGGCCAAGAAGAAAATGTTAGAATGGAAAAGACTTGAAAGAAAACGTAGGAAAAGATATGTCCAGGATGGTTTAGAATTGTCAGAATAGTCAAATGCAAGATCATAATCTATCTGGAGAAGTCAAGTTCAAAGCTCTGCATTGTTTAAGGAAGTCAGTCACAAAAAGTAATTAATTACTTTTACTCAAAGATGAGTCACACGTGACACTGTTCTCCATAGATTGCTCAATCAAAAAATGCTAGCTTTTTTGAGAAAAAAGAAAGAAAGAACAGTAACAAGATCATGTCAGATCTAAATAAGCAACAGTAAAGCACAGAAAGACATGTTGCTAGTCATAAGAATATGGTAAGTAAAAGGTTGATAGAAGATGTCAGAGAATTTTGAAAGAACACTTACAATGAAATCATTCTTCTAGTGAGGCAAGTCAAGATACTGGGCATTTCTCAAAAAGTCAGCTACAGGAAAAAAATCCACCCAAATTTTATGACTCAAGTACACGAAGCACTGCTCTGTCAATAACTGTCAACTCAAGTGTGTCAAAAGTATCGAGTAGGAACACTTCAATGAAATGACAGTCAAGTTTGCCTAAGATACAAATAATGGTGTACTCAGTGACAAACAGAAATGTGTGGTCTGAAGGCCAATGACCCCTTTCTGCGGTGCTTGTGCAGAGATCTACCTGGTGTAACAAATGACTGACTCCCACCCCCATTCTTCTCAATTTTTAATAAGACATTTGCTGGCACTTAAAAAAAAATAAAATAAATAATCCAATGAAACTTCCTGTATAAAAATACCCTTCCCTTAATATTTCTCCATCCAGGCAGCAATGCAGCACTCTTCAAGGCGCAGTTTTGGGGCAGTGAATGTAATAATCCAGTAAAAAGTACAAAAGAAACAAGAGACCTAGCATCAGTATGCCAGTCAGATTTGGCCCATTTCATTCCTATTTATGAAAATAGGTGAGCTGTAGGTATGGAAACTAATCGTCCCCAAAAATACATTTTTTTCCACAAATAGTTTCTGTAATTTACAGCAGAAACCTGAAGGTGCAGCAATATGATATCAAGTGGTCAGATTAGATAAGCCAGCTTTTGGATTTATAAAGTGGCTCCCCATACTTCCCACTCTCTTCCTCTTCAGGCTGCTGGTCTGAATGGCAATAATATTTCGAAAAAAGATCCATTAGCAATTTTTAACACCTACATGAGACCATACGCAGATACATGCACAACTAAAGCTCATGCACTGGCAGTGACAGGGTGGAAATTGAGAGGAATGGACAGAAGAACGTTAACAATCGATGCTGCACAATGATGGCAGAAAGAGTGTGTGGGCATGCACACACATAGCATAAGGAAAATGAGTGATACTTGCAAGCAGCCATGCTGGAAATCCCCACGTGCCCCCTCAACCCACCCCGCCAGACCCACTTCAGAAGAGCCACCACGCTGATAGGACAGAAAGAACCCAAACCTTAAAAAGGGCATGGACTGAATGGGGCTGCAGCAGCTGGGGTATTCCATTAGATTTAGATGCTGCCTCTGGGCAGTGGGGAAGGGGTGAGAGTTAAAAATTTTGTGAGCAGCAAGTCTTACTCCTGAGAGACAGATGAGCACCAACTGGGATCCACATTGCTTTCTAATCACAGGGGGCAGATGTGTAGGGAGAGATGTGCACGTAGTAAGTACATTCAACACCCACTCACTGCAGCAGTGAGTCACAAAAATGACCAGGGAGGGGGTGGGCCCTGTCAGACACTACTTACACGATGGATAGAATAGGTGAGAACAGCTCCAGCAATTCTTCACACCACTGAGGACATAGGTGCAGTTCAGCAGTCAGAAAGTGTTGCTACTAAAAAGGGATACAAGCTCAAGCTATTTATTTGAGGATGTTTGCTGGTGGTAGAGCAAGTGTACAGAGCAGAAGAGCATCACACCAACTGAAGGGGTGTGCAGAAGGGTGCCAAAGTTAGACTTTCAACGCCCTAAGTTACCACTCCACAAAGACTGACCTGAAGGGATCCATGAGGTGGAGAGATGCAACAGTGCTATTTACCAGCAAACAAGCAACACAGAAGACTGAAATAGGTACCATTAGGCCACCTCTGCCAGAAGGCACAAGGACAAGTTGAATTGGAGCTGGCACAATAGAATATTCAGCTTGGCTGATTAATCTAAAAGTCTACAGGACGTAGTACATGGTAGTGAGGACAGCTGAAGCTATCTGTTTGCCTCATCTTTCAGTCTAGTAGTGAAGTGTGAGGGACAGGGGAGGCTTGGGCACCTGAGAATCCCCTTCATTACTTAGTTATCTAGCCTGAGTGCCAATGCTGCTTGGCTGCTGCAATGCTTTAACAAAAGCAGTGGTGACCAGCGCACAAAAATAAATAAATGAATAATAATAATAATTAAATAAAAAAAAAAAAAAAAAAGAGAACAGAGCAAAGCACGGATTTTGCTTGCCTTCAGCAGCACATGTCCGGCCAGCGTGGAAAGCTGCTCCCCCATTCTGATCCCTCTGCTCGGTAAATTGGGCGTTGCCGGGGAGGGCACTACCGTGGTGCGTTTTTACGTGGACCTTTAGGTAGGAAGCAGTTGAGAAACCTACAGACAAGAAATTATGAGATTGAAGGTCACTGATCAAAGCAGTCAAGGCCTCACGTGTGGGGGCGAGGGTGAGGGTCGAGAAAGAGAGAGAGAGAAAGAGGAGAAGGAAGGGAGAGGGGAAGGAAGGCCACTGAACACTCCATCTATACACAGGCCCTGTTGGCACCCAGACTCTTCTGGGTTTGATGACTTGAATTCTGTCTCCTACAGCAGAGACTGGATAACAAAAGGCAGCAAGAAAGGAGGAGCCTTTATCGCACACGCAAGCAAGCCATCTTATATTGTGTCAGACTATCTTAATTAAAAATCACGAAGATGGAACTGGCTGTATCAGTGAACAGTAGATGGGATGGAAGACACTTTTTTTTTTTTGGAACCTCCTCAGCGTTAACCCTGAGCATTTCTTGGGCCCAGAATTTTGTGTAAAACCAGTTAATCATGATGTTTTTTTTGGATCAAGCTATTTTCATGAGAATATATATTGAGTGTTAAAGAACAAATAAAGCTCAGAATGGTATTCTGCTGCCATCTTGTGGATAAAATAAAATCACTCTGCAAAACAATTCTGAATATTTCTAGATGTACTGCCACTCTATGTTAACTCATCAATATTCAAGAGTGGGGTTGAGTCTTCACCCAAAACACAAAGCTGTAAAGCCAGTTTTAGAACAAACTGAAACTAAAGCATTACTTGAATCAAGTGATAATTATGATAACGTTAATTAGTGAGATTTTGACACGGATAGTAAAACTGATGCATGTAGCACTGTACGACTAAACCGCCATGATAAGCCTGGTGACATTGGTTGTGTGAAGGTTCACCATGGTGTAAGTATGTGAATGGCAAAAAGGCAAAATGACTATGATCAAGTGGAAGGACAAGGCAAAATTAGCCCCCTGAGCACCATTCACAAAGGAGCAACTGTGAACATTCATGTCAGGGAAAATGTGGAAGTCAGTAAGCCTTGCGCTGTAGGAGCTTATCATAACAGAATGGGCAGCATTGCTTGTGCAGATCAAGCAGTGTCATTCTACCCACTTATGCACAACAAACAGAAAAACTTTTATAAGAGAAGTGTGCAAAGAAATGTGCTTCTACTGTCCCGATGGTGACATCAGGCAGTATGCTGATGACCATTTCTAAACATATCACAAGAAGGATGTGTAGTAAATCCGCATCAGTACAGCAATAGACATACCTTTCCCACTGTTGCATGTTCCTTTGACACAAAGCCAAAAATGGAAATTTCAACAGGAAAAAATACTAATTTTTCCAGAGATGAACATAATGCTAAGGAGGTTAAATGTGTACCAAAGTTGTTACACAGGAATATGGCCAATATGCCCATCCAAAGCAAAGGCAACTAATAACCCAGAACTCAAATACAGACACAGTATTCCACAATGCCTAAACCTCCCTTCCCAATCTTGCTCAACTTCTACATTTTGTAGCAGCCCACCACAGGACACTTTAGTTTGTTCATTACATCAAGTTGCCATTTCACATTATTCTGCTTTCCAACTTGATGTACACAAAAAAAAACGCTTAAACTAGAGATTGGTGTCAAGTAATGCAGTTAAGTGAAGGGAAAAGTTCAACAGTGCAGCACAGCATTGTGGAGGCAACGGCTAAAAGTTTCATGGGTGGGGTTGGGGATTACTGTTTTGCTCAATAATATGCTCCTTGCTGATGTTTCATTAAATGCAAGTTTAAAATCATAAAGAATGGTAAAGATATGCCAACAGAGGTTAAATTGCACTAATAAAGAAAGACAGAAGGCAGCTTAGGGAGGGCCACAAACAGAAGAGAAGGTGAATGGTGAGAGAAAGAGAAATGAGATGAGCTAAGAGTAAACTTGGGAAAGGCAGTAGGCAACTGAACAAAAGATAAGAAAGCTGGGTGAAAATGGAAGCTGCTGGACAAAAGACAGGCTCTGATGTGGAAGTTTAACACAGATCTAGAGCTAAAAGGAACTGAGTGGTAGTACCCATGGTATGAGACAACATTAGTCTAATGATAAAATCCTTATTAGTGTTTTGATGGACTTCCAAAAAAAAAAAAAATGAATAATGATAATGAAGTTCATTCATGTTTGACAAACAACAAATCTTCATCCCCAAACAATGTAAAGGACTAAAGTCACACCACCTCCGTAACAAGCATTTTTGGCGGTGAAATAAACAAACCCACTTATCTTGACCATGGTTTTGCCATACAGACTCTTCAGCACTAGCAACATATGGCTAGGTGCAGTGGTTACAATCAAACACATATAGATAACTCATGTGATCCAAATCAAAACATAAAAAAGAATGAGGCCGATATTTACATGCCTCTTTGCCAACTCCCAAGAAATTCCCCATGATACTGGGAGTGCGCAAGCAGGCATGAGGCAGGACTCGTCACCTAGATCATTCAAGACTGAGTAACAATGAGGCGGGAGATATGCAAACCTTTAGCTTTGTGATTTCATGATGGTATTCTCTGTGAATGGAGCCATGTATAAGAAAAATAAGCAGTATGATCATTTACATCAAAATTAGTATTTAATTAGCATTATACAGTTTGTTAGTAACTGCAAGTTTAATGCATCTGTGTTCCCCATAAGTTATCATTCAATCCCAATTTAACTAAAGCAAGTTACCCAACTTAAGTAGTCAAAGACTATCCCAGTATCAGTGGTTAGAAGGCCGAAGTTGGTCCTGAGAAGGGCACCTACACATCACAAAGTACATCATTAATGCAGGTTCAAGCAACTTAACACACCCATCTTAGGGCACAGGAGAAAACCCCACATGAATATGGGAGAACATGCATGAGCCACACAGACAGGGGCAGGTCTTGGATTTAAAACTAGTCTCGTGGACCTACAATGCCATGCTAGATTCTCTCCAAATCTACTAACTAACCCTGCTTTCACCAAACAAATTTACTTCTTGGATAATCCAAATCCCTTGACAGTCTTATTTATTAAATATTATTAAACAAATAGTGTGGGGTGTTTCAAACATCACACCATTTATTCATAAAATCCAAATAGCTAAATTACACTTTTTTGTTGAGATCAGCCCCTTTGAATTATACAAAGCCATAAAGTACCTGGAGGAAATGTATATACATATTTTTATATGTAAAAACAAGCCATTGCGAAAACCCATTCAGATGTAAACAAAAATGAAAAGCTCTGCTATGCTGACCAACATTCATTCATTCATTACTAAACCTGGCAATTGCAGCACAGAATTGTTATGTTGGCAAGAGTCTATCCCAGTGGCATGGTGTGCAAGGGAATAATCTACTCATTGCAGGGCACATGCACATAGCCACACTCATTGACACCAGGTCAGTTTTCAGTCTTTGAGATACGAGTAAAAACCAAAGCACCTGAGAAAAAGCACATGTTCAAAGAAAGAACCAAACAAACCACACACACTCCTCAGGGTGAGTACCTGGGGAAGAGTACCTTGCGCGTTAGAGCTAGATAGATAATACTGATTTCTGCCTCTGTATCGAGTCTACGCCTTAGCTATGCTGCAGTTCGTATCGCCTATGGTGTAGCTCAACACACACCTCCTCAAAAATGTGACTACATATCGCATTGACACAAACCCTACAACTCTGATGGGCTGCATATTTCTTGAAATGCATTTCTCCTCACTTTGGAAGAAAATGTATAGCAAGAGGGGCAGTGATACTGGAGGGCAAAAACTGTCTGCATTGTAATGGATTATTTGAGAAGGGTCTAAATGCAGCACGCGGTACATATGGTGCAAGTCAGGTGATGCCCACAAGGTCAGCCACAAAATTCCCTTTGAGTCAGATAATCCTCACACAACCTTAATATTAACCATAGTGTAACTGGGTATGCAATGGGCATTTTGTGACTGACTGTTGTGAACAGTTTGTGATGTTGGGGCATTACGTGACTTCATTGGTTTTGCGGGATGCAATTACACTCTGTTGGATCATTCACATTTTTTACATGTTACAAATACTGCCAACTAATGCTCAGACATGTGCACCACATAAGTATAAACTACTTTACAAAGCGTAGCCTACACGCACAGCTACAGTGTAAGTGTGATGCAGGAGGACACATCAGCCTTTAGCCCCATTCCTTGACTTCAGATGAAGCCATAAATAATTTCGATACCAAAAGCATTTTGAAATGTTCCACTTACACAGCAACAATCTTTTTCAATTTGTAAAGCCAAACATCAGATACAAACTCTAAGACATGAAACCCCCACCACTGCTTGTTCACTCATTTTAGGATAAATTATAAACATTTCCAGTAAGGAAAGTACTGGTTTGTTTTGGGTCCAAAGGCTGGGACCTTTTTGATTTTGCAAAATGTCTGCTACTTGTTTGCAAGTCCTCTCTTTTATATTGCTTTCATCTTACAAGTCAGATATCCTGGTCAGACTGAATACACCTCTAAGATGCCCAGCGATGACTGCATATGATTTGTAATGCAATGGCATTCCATCTGTGAAATGTCCCTCCTGAACCCATTACTGCAAGGAGAGAATCCATTTTTCCATGATCCTACAATGGAGGTAACAGGTTCTGGAAGAAGAAGGTGGAAATGCATTTATTCATATAAGTGGCCATATTCATAAATCTCACTCCATTGTCACAGCAACACTGAACATGCCCATAATGGACAGAGCAAGAAAAAGGGTTAGAGCAAAATGCCACAGGTGCAGAGAATGAAAAATGGTTGACAAAGCAAGACAGCATGAAAGCATGGCTCCACAAAATTTTCTAGAAATCCAGAGAGGACTCAATTGCATTTGCTGGGATGAAATGTGAAAGAATAAGCTTTAAACAGGGGTATTGAAATCAGGTTATTATTTAGGAAAAGACTAAACAGCAATAAATGCTTACCCCATAACAGTTTTCTTATGTGTCTTTATTATTTCAGCTGTTCACGCAGCCTTGACGAGAATATACCATCCTTACTCTGGAATACACACTGGAGGGTGGGTAATGGCAGAAATACTTTTTTTTTTTTTAGGTGGGTGAATAAATTTTACCTTTGTCACAGATACTGCAGTAGTTATGAGGTCCCTCGCTGTGCTTCTTTAAGTGATCTGTCATGTAGGCTGCTCTCAGAAACTTGCCACAGACCTGGCAAGGGATTTTGTCTTCATGGCATGCTAAGTGGGAACGCAGACGGTCTCTCGTGGCAAATGAGGCATTGCAGGTCTTTAAGAAATAAAGACAAAGAATGTCACACACACACACTCACGATTACTGGGCATAAAGGATCCTGTAGCTTACTGGTATATTCCACTTAATAAGTGCAGAGCTCACTTTAGAACTTGTACCTTATTGTGTTACTGTTTTTAGTGATGGGGGCTCAACTTCTTCTCACTTTCCTTATCAAGTACATCACACTAAACCCCCTATGCTGCATACACTCGACATCTCCATGCGAAATGCCTAAAAGCTGTTAAAAGTGGCATCCGATGGATAAATATTCATCACCTTCCACTGATAATTTACATATTTTACTGGGCTTTTAAAGCTGTTCTACAATTAGTCATTTTATTAAACATATCACATCATATCACATCTAGTTATCTAAACAACAGCAAGGCCTATAAATAAATTTATAAAATAATCTTAAAACTCTCACTCAAGGACCAAGTGGGAGGTAAATGTCTGAATAACTAATAAGCCCTTATTACATTTTAAAGCAAGTCATTATGTAGTTCTAAAAAAGTCCAAACTGCACATCAATGGGATGGGAGTTCCAAGGGACAAAAACTGTGTGCAATTGCACCTTATTTCTTTACCACTTGTGCATTTTCCCATGTGTTAACTGGGAGTGTTGGTGTATGCTTGAGTGAGTTCTCAAATGAGGTTCCTGTCCCCACGTAATCCATGATTGGATTAGGAAGGTTTGAGAATGCTAGCCTGCTATGTTCACATTAGCTTTTCTTTTGTTTACTGTAAAGCAAGTGAATGTGGGGAAAACAAAACAATTGAGAATTGTTAGGGAGATGAGTGGAGAGTCAGAGTGACAGGAAGATGAATGCCAAGTTAAGAGGAGGACTGGGTGTTATAGATGTTGTGATGGGCAGAAAACAAAATAAGGTGGTTTGAGGTGACATCAGATGATATGAAAAGGTCTCATCCCAATGGATACCCAGGACCAAGACTTAATATCCCAAACATGTAATACAACAAAAATATATATGTTGTACACATGCCAATGGACCATACAAGAAAAATACACAGACTGTATACAATAGAAACAATGATAAAAGAAATAAAAAATAGCGTGAGCCAACTGAAAAAAGGGTTCAGAACCTATTGATATGATGCAGTCCCACCCACCGTTTTTCACTATCTATACTAATAAAAGGCAAAGCCCTCACTCACTCACTCACTCACTCATTCACATCACTAATTCTCCAACTTCCCGTGTAGGTAGAAGGCTGAAATTTGGCAGGCTTATTCCTTACAGCTTCCTTACAAAAGTTGGGCAGGTTTCATTTCGAAATTCTACGCGTAATGGTCATAACTGGAAGCTGTTTTTCTCCATTTACTGTAATGGAGTTCAGATGGAGGGGCGGAGTTCGTATGACATCATCACGCCTCTCACGTAATCACGCATTACGTAGAAAGCCAGGAAGAGCTACAAAACGCGCTTTAGAAAACATGCATTATATAATTAAGAAGGCAGCGAAACAATTAGAAGCGAGCGAGTGACATATATATAAAACCATATTCAGCAGCTCACGTGAACTGACGCAGTGCGCAGATGAACAAAAACCTAATTACACTGCTACGCTCGAATAGATAAACCACACGCAGTGGCGCGATGGTAAAGCATTCGCCTGTAGCACCCACGTCCGAGGTTCGATTCCCGAGAGGGGATGCACTAAGTATGTACGCGCGCTTCTCGATTTATTTTAACCTCGCATCCCCTTAGTTTGAGACGTATGAAAACGCATGCGGTTAACGCAGAAAGACAGATCACCTATTCACCTATTGAAGCTTCATGAATAATGGATACTTTATTCGCGATCAATGATTGTTTTGGTAAAGCCATACTCAGTGTATTCATTAGATGAACGGTAAAAAAGTAAGAGCGAGGGGACGGTAACTTACTGAAGCACACAAGCAAAACCACAATAGCACGCGGGCTCGATGTACTGACTTGCGCGATCACATTCCAAAAAATATTTCTTTTCAAGTTCAATTTAGTCCATATGAGTCAAACTCAAAGCCCACGGGCCACATCCGGCCCGGCGTGTAATTATATCCGGCCCGCGAGATCATTTTATATACTGTATTATTGCTATTAATGGCCCGGGTATATGAAGCGCTGGTAACACAATAAACTACAGATCCCATAATGCAGCGATTCAGCTGCCTTGCCGAACATTTACCGCGTTGCTGCAAGTTATTGCGAAGCTAGCCCACACGATGCCGAAGAGAAAAGTTGATTCTGAAAATAGAGCCTTTAAAAACCGATGGGAGGCTGAGTATATGTTTACTGACATTGCCGGTAAACGCGTGTGTCTCATTTGTGGAGCTAATGTGGCTGTAATTACAGAATTTAATCTTTACAACGACTGACAAACACAGAATGTAACTTGAACACAACACATCGTACAAATACGACCCTGATTGAAACAAATAATGATAATCGAATCCTTGATCACAGCAACACTCACAAAGCAATTACTGTATATTGACAATCATGTTACGTTATTTTTAAAATGAACGGTTCCATTGCTTACTACGCGCGACCAAAACTCTAAATGTGTGTAGTCCCTTAGTCAACGTTCAACTTGCATGTTTCATAGTTGCGTCGCGAAGGCGATAGATTTCATGTGAGACGCGTACGTTCCTCAACGGGATTGCGAGTCAAGAGAAGCGGCAAAAGACAGCGGGGCTGCGGCGATCTCTGAATTGACTGTTTGTCGCTGTGTGCAGAGCTGCCTGTCGCTTAAAACGATTAAATAAGCCGGCTTTCTAATCTAGGCTGGTTTGGTTTGGTTTGATTCTATTTGTTTGGACTACACAAAGGCTCAGGACTCGTGGTTCTACACAAACGTACGTTATGATTATGATATGCTGTTTCATTGAGAAAGTATGTACAGATTTTTTTAACACTTTGAGCCCACGTTTTCACCGGCAATGTATTTTTACATTTAAAATGACCATCGGTGGCGCACGTGGAGCTCAAAGTGTTATTGAAATATTTCAGAAAAATTACAAACTTTTATATGTTTACTTATTGCCCAATGCACACTGACATGACATTAGTGTGTATTGTGTATATGTCACTTGTGTGAATTAGGCCCAAGAGTATTACAAAATTATTATTATATTTGAATTAGCCCTTTATTCTACCTATTTTGTAGAATGTCCGAGAGAAAGACAAAACGTGAAAGCGGGTTTGTTTTCCGAATCTCTGCATTGCATTACGCATTTTTCTCACGTTGCCTGTATCAGTGGCAGCATCTGAAAGGAGCTTCTCAAAACTCAAGATAATTAAAAATGATCTCCGTTCCACTATCGGGCAACAACGATTGAGTGATGTTGTGCTTCTGTCTATAGAATCTGAAATTTGTGAAAAACTGGATCATTTAAACATAATAGATGAATTTGCTACTGTTAAAGCTAGGAGAATCATTCTTTGATGTTTAACTAATAAATTAATGTATGTATGTGATTTTTTTATTTTTGTGATTCTTTATTTAGTTTTTATAAAAACTAATCGTTTGAAATTAAATTTTATTTATACATCCCGACTCTAACCCTAACACCGTCTTAATCCTGTTTGAAGTAGTACATGTAATAGTAATATCCGTCATATCATAATAGAAAATAGGTACGTAGGGCGGCGAAACCACATTCGCACAAAGGCGGCCATCTACCCAGGATCGGCC
>JANRMT010062838.1:17420563-17469196 GCA_026402145.1 Polypterus bichir lapradei | reverse complement strand
AGAGAGAGAGAGAGAGAGAGAGAGAGAGAGAGATGACAACAACACTCATATCAATGACAAAACAATTACATTAACAATCATGTTACGTTATTTTTAAAATATTTCCTTTTCTTTTTCATTGCTTCTTTAACACACTACTTCTCCGCTGCGAAGCGCGGGTATTCTGCTAGTATATATATATATTTAAGTTCATTATTGGTTTACTGAGCATTGGAGAGGTTCTTCCTTGAAACGCTTTGGCCAAATCTACACCTTGCATCATATCAATAGGTTCTGAACACAGTGACATTTCTTCTTATGTTATACCTTTTGTGCCTTCATGATATATATTTTTTGATAATTATTTTAAATACCTAAGGCTGATAATTCTTTTTTCATTTGGCTCACACTGTGTTTTCTTTCTTTCTTTTATTATTGTTTGCTGTATGATTATACTGTCTCTGTATATATTTTATTGTGATTTTGTTTGCTTTTGTACAGTCAGTTTTTTTTGTGTATGGCCCATTGGCATGTGTTTTTGTTACTAGTTTGTGGGAACATTCCATTTTTCCATATGTTAATTGCATTGTGTTTTGCTTTTTGCAAAAGTTTTTCTTTAATGCACTAGATTTCATTCTAGAAGAACTGCCTTTACTTACGTATTTAAAATTTAGAGTGAGACTTGTATATCATTATATACATTTTTTCCTTTATATGCATTTAAAATACTGTAAATACAGAAACTTGGATTTGGTTCTGCTAACTTTATCTCTTTGTAAATTTCCCAGTAAGCAGGTTGTTTATATTTTTCATATTTCTGTGGTAGTAATTGTTCTATCCAGGTACCCAGGACCAGGAACATGGACAGCAGAAGAAAAAGACTATGGGGAGGTTGGGGTGGGGGCAACTGGCTAGCCCTGGTAAACCAGAAAATGTCTGTTAAAATGGTGATGATGGCAATGTTCTCTTCATCTTTGCTACTCACCTGGCACTTGTGAGGTCTCTCCGAGGTGTGAACCTGCTTGATGTGCCCATTGAGATGATCTGGCCTGTATATGAAAATTGAGGGGGAAAAAAAAAGAGACGGTCAGAGGAAGCATACCAACTGAAATTTTAAAATCACATTACTTTTAGCACATTAAACTGAGTAGCAGAAGAGAACTCTGAAAAAGAAAGTGGGACATGGGATGTACAGTGCACCATTTTACAAGAGGGTGCCAACTCTGTTTATTCAGCTGTACAAAGGCTGAATATACCTGCCTAATCTGGGTAAAAGAAATCTAGTGAAGTGCTTTTAGGAGATGTAAACCATCATTATTGGGAATATTCCACCTCTCATTAGAGCACCTGTTGTAAATCGAGATTGAAGATGGCCTGTCTTCATAGGTGTACAATGCAAATGAAAACAACCCACCCTACAACACATTAACACAGCACTCAGTGCAGAGAAGCCCTTATCTCATCTGTCAATTTGTTGTATTACCTAAAGTCAAAGCACTTGTATAGTCACATCCAAGTATGACAAGCTACTACATCATCCAAGCAATAAAAACATAATTACAGAACTTGTTTATTTATTTGTAACATCAAAGCTGACCAAGAAGCAGTCCCAACATGAACTGTGTGATGAGAATTCAACTTCAATTGAGTCATATTTCTTGTCCCCATGATATATCCCTAATGGGAAATGTTTTTATTCTTTACCTTATTATCTCAGTCACCCACCTAAATAATTATATTCCTTTTAATGATGCCCTAATTGTTCAAGATAAAGTAAACTTTAAACAAAGTAAGACTCCAACTATTTTGTGTTCCTGTTTGTAGAAGCTCCCACCTCAGCTGCCCTCTCAATATTCAACCTCAATAGTCCGTACTTGATGTTCAACCTTGTACAGGACACACCTCAACCAGCTCCTCAGTGCTCTTCCAGAAGAAAGAAAGAAAAAAAAAATCATCCCCAAGAGTCCTTCACTTGACTGTCATCTTCCAATTTTGTTATTTTTCATTAGGGTGGTCCCAACTATCCCACTGTGTCACCCTAATATGAGATACAGACTCCTGCATCTAGTTAGAATGTTCTACCTTAAATAAACATTCCTTCACCCTCTCCATTATACAGTGATACCTTGAGATATGAGTTTAATTTGTTCTGTGACCGGGCTTGTAAGTCAAAATGCTTGTATCTCAAATCAATTTTCCCCATTGAAATTAATTGAAATGAGATTAGTTCGTACCAGCCCCCAAAAAAACACCCCAATTTTTTGTTAAATGTTTTCAACATAAGAAAAATGTATTTATAATGAACAAACATTGTATACAAACAAAATAAAACCTAATACATAAAAGAGAACCTAAAGAAATAAACAGATGTTGGCGAAGCCGATTAGCATATCGTAATGTTTTTTATTTCACTTCACTTTTGCTTAATTTAATTTTCTTCGTCACTAGTTTTTTTTTTTTGGCCACGCTTTCATCATTTTTATTCTCAAGGCATTTCAATACAAACCTGTCCAAGGAGCTTTGTTTAGTCCTCCCTTTTAGAATGTTTCTGAAATGAGTTAGGGAAGTGTCATTAAATAGCGCCGCTGCGTGATCAGTTGCAACTTTTTCAGGATGTTTCTTTTCAATAAAGTCAAGTGTTAGGCAAGTGTCATCAAATAGTGCAGCTGCGCGATCAGTTGCAACTTTTTCAAGGCGTTTCATTTTAATAAAGTGTTCCATTCTGAATAAGCCTTAGCATCCTTTGTATTATGCCATATGGAGAAGGCCGTCTCCTCATTGTCCTACTGTGTCTTGTGATTGACCTCTCTCACTGTCAGCTTTGGTTTTTCTTTTTACTCTTTTATTAATATTATAAGTTATTACCAGTTTATTTCTTTTGAATTTTTAAGTGTGCCGTGTCGCCTTAACCATCTTCTCTGTATTCTGTCCTTAAGACTTGACCACCCTCCCTGATACATCTGTTACTTCATTCCTATAGAGGCTGGTCTCCCACTTAACCATTTTCTCAATGTACAATCTAAGCAAAACATACCCTCTTCATGAACTTGTTCTGCTCTAGAGATGTACTGCCTTAACAAGCCTACTCACTAATCTCAAATTAAGAAATTTCCATCCCATCTTAAGCATTGTCTCATCATTCTGCCTTACACAGGTCCCTCAACCACCACTACTATATTATCGCACATAGTGAAGTTCAAGTCTCCCCAGTCACACAACCCCTCCATTTATGGAGTTTCTGTAAAAAGCAAGATTTCCCCTTGGGACAAATAAGTTACTATTTTCCCTCATAATTTCCCCACTAAATGCAGTCCTGTTGTGCTCCCTAAAACAGATATCCATCTCATGTGTTTCCTCAGTATTCAGACTTAATATGGTTCCCCAGTACCCATGCTGTTACTATATTATAAATAACTGTCTCCACAATCCATCCATTATTTTATTCTATAGGAGAAGACCACATATCCATTTCTTAAAAGTGTTCCACAAAATAAACTTGATCATTGCATTATTTTGTCTTTCCTTTGATTCTGAACTCATCTATGTGTTCCTTGTCCCACCAATCATTGAACAAAAGTGTCTCCTTCATACCTGTCTCCTACTTGTCCCAACCAGATCCATCATACCACCCTCGTATGTTTTCCTACCTAAAAGAAATTTCCAACTCATGCACCTCTTCCAGGGTACTACCTAAACTATCCTCCTCTCAAATATGTTTCCCCAATTGGTCTCCTTACTGTACTACCCTGCAAAGTTATCTCCTGGACCACTGTCCCGAGTGTTCTGTCCAGACCAGTCACCCATCACCAAGTATTATATTAGACCGTATGTAGAATCTGACACCTACCCATTGTCTTCACTAAATATTCTTCACTGTCCCATCCCACTCATCTCTTGGGCACCACACTGTCCATTATGTTATCATAAATTAATTTGCTACATTCCCACCTGTGCCTTTTTTGTCTTAACTAAAAACACCCCAAACTCATATTAGGTTGTCCTACCCAGAAACTTTTATGTTAAATTAGTCTCAGGCCCTCCATCCATTATTCTATTAGCACTACTGCCTCACAGGCACAGAGTTCTGGGTTCAAATCCTGGCCTAGGCTAGGCCGGTCCATCTGACGTTCACCTGTTCCCCCTTCACCGAAACAGTTTTCTTCTCACATCTCAAATATACACCAGGTTTACTGGTATTGCTAAATAGTGAGTAGGTTTGGGTGCAATAATGTAGCTTGCAATGAAATGGAGCCCCATTAAGGGTCATTTCCTGCCTTACACCCAGTGCTGCTGGGATAAGTGGTAGCCCATTCTGAACAAGTATTGGATATGTGGTTTCGAAGATGAATGGATGGAGGAACATAAACAGCCTGCCTCCCCACTGCCTCACCTTGGACCCAGAACCCGTTTCTTTTTACCTCCTAACTGTCCTACGTAAAGAATGATTTTCATAATACCCGCCTCCTCCATGTCCTACCCTAATCACTGTCCAACATAGTTGTCATATATTCTACACTTAAAAAATTCTGAATTAGCATAAGCCGCCCTAATTTAGGGTATTCATAAGAAATGTAATGATTTACTTCATGAGGCAGAAGTACATATCAGAGATTTGAAATGTTAAAATGTGTGCTTCATTTGAAATTTTTACAGTCTAAATATTCTCAATTTTAAAAGAAAAAACATCATATTCATAATCCGTGACCCTGCAGTAGTCTAAAACGATACCCAAACATGCTTATGTTTAAAACTTTGCATTTTTAACCGTCTAGGAGTGGCGCCTTACAAGACTAGAAACACCAGTAAACAATCAAATATCAAAAATATAATCATATTCGTGGTCAGCAACCTCAAAGTAGCATTAAATGACACTCCACCTGCAATTTCTTGAACATTTTGTGAAAAGGAGCAACTTTGACCACTTGTATACCATCACGGGAGGAAATTTTGGGGTTGGTTGACTGGCATGGACAACTTCAAGTCCTTCCGATAATTTCTGCTGGAGACACTTATTGGTTTCCCCTTTATCATAAGAGAGCAATTTCCAGCACAAAATATGATCCAAAAATGAGTTCTTGGGGGGGTCTAGAGGGTGAGAAATAAGGGGGAAAACCCAAAAAGCTCAACATCTCACACAACTAGACATCAAGACAAGTCAAACAGTATATCATGTGTGGGGGTTTTCTCATACCAGCGAGTTTGGATGTGTTGGACAAAACACTTAAGTGATTTCAAAGCGTTCAGAAGCACTTCTTATAAACGCAATAAACCTGCATTCATTATGGAGAACCCAGACCCCAGCTGGAGAGCTCACCATCTTACACATCTCCACAGATGTTTCACCTGTTCCTGCCTCTGCCTGAATTATATCCGAATTCATCCGTTCCACCATCCTTTATGTCATCACATATGGCCAAATGCCCCATCTAAATGCAGTTCTCCCATTGCCCCACTCTAAGAAGACACCCCCCCATACAACCTGCCACTCAGCTGTTGCCATCTGAATAAGCCCATCATACTGACCCACATGAAGACTCCTACTTCGCTTCACCTTAACACACATCACTGTGCCTACTGCTGTCCTACTGGGTGGATCTCCTTCATGGCCTTCCTACCTAAATGACCCTCAACGGGTAGAGAACCTTCCATCTAACAGGTGTAGCCATCGCCGACGTACCTAAAGTAGCCACACTACCCTCCACGATGTCCTACCTGGAGAAGCCCTTGCCGCAGCTCTGACACACGTAGGGTTTGCCCACCGAGCCGTCGTGGGAGCGCACATGGTACGACATGCGGTCCTTCCTCTTGAAGCGCAGCCCACACACGGGACAGGCGTACGGCTTCTCTCCGGAGTGAGACAGCTTGTGCCGGTTCAGGTGGTACACGTCTCGGAACACTTTCCCGCAGATGTCGCAGCCGACGTGCCGCCTCGTCCTCTCGCGTTTGCGCGCGGTGTCGGGGAGGCCCTGCAAAGCCAGGCCGTTGTCGCCCAGTCCGATAGCCGCTCCGAGTCCAATGGGCGGCCCCTGTACCGAAGGCGGCGGCTGCTGCTGCTGTTGTTGTTGCTGTTGCTGACTTACCGCGCCACCAAGGCCGTGTAGCCCCCCGGAAGCGGCTGCAGCAGCCGCCGCGGCGCCGTGTTGGGCTTCATGGTTCCGCAAGCGGCTGGTATCAGTAAACACCTTCCCGCACAGTCCGCATGGGAAGAAGCCCACGTCTTTGGGGATGGCGGGCCCGCCAAACAACAAGGGGTCGGCGTTGGCAATCTTCTTGGGCCGCCCCCGTCCGCGCTTTCCTGCCAGGCCGCCCCCTGAGGCCCCGCCGCCAGGGAAAGGACCGGCCAGCAACTGGGGGGAGAGCTGAGGAGCCGGGCCGGGCAGCGGAGCCAAGGCCTGGGGGCTGGCACCCCGCGGGTTCACCTCTCCGTCGTGCGCCCCTGGGAAGACCGAGCCATTGGCGAGCAGCCCCGAGCCGTTGGACATGTCCAGGGGGTATCCGAGGTCAGGGGCCCCGGCGCGGAAGAGCGCCAAGTCGGGCCGAGCAGGCGGCACCAGGATCTGTACGTTGGACTGCTTGATCACCTCCTGGCAGATCTCGATGACGGAGCGCATGAGCAGAAACTTGGCGGCAGTCATGAGCTCGGGGAAGCACTCGAGGCGCACCACAATCTTCGATGTGTACGCGAAGTCCAGGATGTCTTTGAAAACTTTGGAGCTGATGGTGTGCATCTCCAGCTCCTTGGTCTCGTTGCCGCCGCCGCCTCCGCCTCCGCCTCCTCCTCCTGCACCACCACCACCACCGCCACCGCCGCCGCTGTCTCCGCCGTCCTCTGCTTGGCAGCTGAACACCGACTCGAAATACTCGCTGCAGGCAGCCAGCACCGCCTTGTGCGCCGGGAAGCTCTCATCTCCGACCCGCAGGATCACATCGCAGAACCTTCCTCCATTTTTCCTCTGGTTGTTCAGGTTGCTGAGCATCTCGGCGCTGTGTTTGCTCACCTGGTACGTGTACGAGGAGCTCCACGACTGATCAGCCACCCTCTCCATAGCCGCGCGCCCAGGATCGCTACCCACCTCTCCGAAAAGAGAACGCGAGAAAATTCAATTACAGTCCCGCAACACTTCGTCTTCGCATCGGGGGAAAAATGTTTGCAGAAAAAAATGGCAGCCCCCCAGCTTCCTGTGAACTTTCACCCTTCATTTCGAGGAGGGGGGGGTTGGATCGGCGGCGTCGGTGTGTGTGTGCGGGTGGGGGGGTGTTTTCGTTCTTTTTCTTTCATTTATCGGCGTGGATTCGATGAAAGCAAACTTCTGGCGCTTGGCCCACAAGAGAGAGCGTGCGGTGCGGGTGACGGGTGGGACTCGAGGGCTGTTTGCGCTGTCATTCCTTCCGTCTTTATTTTGTGTCGCGAATATGCCTCCCTCCTCCACGAAGCCACATTCCAGTTCCGACCACCCCCCTCGTATTGCCTGCTTCAGCTGCCCCCACCCGAACCCATCCCCCTTCAGCATTCTGCAGACACCCTCCAATCGGACAGATCACATCGAAAATAAGCCTTTCATAATAAAAAAAAAAAAATCAAAAATTGACAGGAGCGCAGCTACCTCCCCATGCATGTACCCCCCACACCGAGCAGAAGCAGCCACAGCTAGGCCGGCGATCTTAATACTTGGAGCAGACATGTCATATGGAATGTTGTTTGTTTACTTCTACCCGTTTCTTTTTATTGCCTCCTTTTCTGCTTTTTGGTTTATTATCAACTGCCCCCGTTTTGCTGCAGGTTGTAGAGCAGCATTTCAGTTTTTAGAGTATTTCTCATAGCAGATAGCAGGAAAGGTGCTATATTAAATGCGGGTGAGTTGAATGTCTAGTCTTTGAATACTGAAAAAGGTCGTGTCATTTTCTAACCTGCTTAATCCAGACCAGGGTCACTTGGGGGGCGTGGTTGGTGGGGGTGCTGGAGTTTATCCCAACTAGCATTGGGCACAAGGCAGGCTTAAACCCTGGACAGAGTGCCAATCCATGGCACAGCAGACCATATACACATACTAAACACACTCTAGGGCCAATTTAGAGCATTAAAAAGGTCCCGTTTCCAAATCACTTACCCTGTTCAGGGATGGAGGGAGCCAGGGCCTTACATTGGCAGTTCTATGTGCAAGATGTAAACAACAGGTCACACTCACTTAAAACCAAAAAAATACAATAAAGAAAACACACACAGAAACACAAAGAGAACCTGCACACCATTTGAGATCAGAACCCAGGATTTCTGGAGGTGTGAGGAGGCAGGATGAAGACTGTTCGAGTTCGTCACCTTGGGTTAGGTATGAAAAAAGGGATAGAAAGGTGGACAACTTGAAATGTGCTCTGCAGGGTGTGGGTGTACTCAACTGATGGAAGAAATGGAGGATGAACCCTAAAAATGTTTAGGTAGATGTGGGGTTGTATGTATGAGTAAGTAAAAGGAATTAGCTTCACAGGAGGGAAAATGAAAGGCACTGTTTTGAACTGGACTGATGAATGGAAAAAATGGGTTTACAAATCTTAAAACAATTAAAACCTTTGGGCACAAAGGAGGAACAACACCTAAACGCTGGGCAAACACACACACACACGGCCAAATTTATCAGTGCCAATCAGGTTAACCTGGGCTTTCAAAATTCCCCCATCTCAATCCAATCGAGCATTTGTGGGATGTGCTGGAAAAACAAGTCTGATCCATAGAGGCCCCACCTCACATTTTATAGAACTTAAAGGATCTGCTGATAACGTCTTGGTGCAGACATCTTCAGAGGTCTTGTGGGGGTCCATGCCTCAATGTGTCAGAGCTGTTCTGGGGGCCTACGCAATATTAGGCAGGAGGTTTAATTTTGTGGCTTGGATAAGCAATGTATATGCAGTATGATGAAAATATGTATAAATAAAAGGAGTAAGTGCATAGAAGTTACTTGATTTTACAACAGTTAACATTAAAGGTGCTGTATGGGGTGCAAATGTACTGAACTGACTAAAAAATGGCTTTTACAGATTGTATAGAGTGTGTTTAATGTTTATATATAGTACTCTAAATAATAATAATAAATTTTTTATTTATCCATTGCATTATCCCAAACTCTACTTCAGTGTACAAAATTAAATAACAAAAACCTACAAAGGATAGCAAAATATTTGAGATGACACAATACAAACACAACAGAATACAAAGTTAAAAATAATACCAGAAATGTACAGGCAAAATATGAAGCAGTAAGAGAGTAAAATAGCAAAAAACACCTAAGTACAGAATAAAAAATGCTAGGTCTTAATAAAGTAAAATTACCTATAAATGAAATGTTTAGAAAAAACGTGATTTCTCGACTGTTGACTTGACAGGCACTATATGTCATTCCACTGGAGTAGACTGATTAAAAGAACAATGGCTCTATAAATAGCGCCCTCTTCTACACGGTGGTGTGCTGGGGAGGCAGCATAAAGAAGAGGGACGCCTCACGCCTGGACAAACTGGTGAGCAAGGCAGGCTCTATTGTAGGCATGCAGCTGGACAGTTTGACATCCGTGGCAGAGTGACGGGCACTGAGCAGGTTCCTGTCAATCATGGAGAATCAACTGAACAGTATCATCTCCAGACAGAGGAGCAGCTTCAGCGATGGACTGCTGTCACTGTCCTGCTCCACTGGCAGACTGAGGAGATCGTTCCTCCCTCACACTATGCAACTCTTCAGTTCCACCTGTGGGGGGGGGGGGGGTAAACATTAATATTATACAAAGTTATTGTCTGTTATACCTGCATTTTTATCACTCTTTAATTTAATATTGTTTTTTTATCAGTATGCTGCTGCTGGAGTATGTGAATTCCCCTTGGGATTAATAAAGTACAGGTGCTGGTCATAAAATTAGAATATCATGACAAAGTTGATTTATTTCAGTAATTCCATTCAAAAAGTGAAACTTGTCTATTAGATTCATTCATTACACACAGACTGATGTATTTCAAATGTTTATTTCTCTTAATTTTGATGATTATAACTGACAAGTAATGAAAGTCCCAAATTCAGTATCTTGGAAAATTAGAATATTAATTAAGACCAATGCAAAAAAAGGATTTTTAGAAATGTTGGCCAACTGAAAGGTATGAACATGAAAAGTATGAGCATGTACAGCACTCAATATTTAGTTGGGGCTCCTTTGGCCTGGATTACTGCAGCAATGCAGCGTGGCATGGAGTCGATCAGTCTGTGGCACTGCTCAGGTGTTATGAGAGCCCATGTTGCTCTGATAGTGGCCTTCAGCTCTTCTGAATTGTTGGGTCTGCCGTATTTCTATGGGGTTAAGGTCAGGTGAGTTTGCTGGCCAATCAAGAACAGGGATACCATGGTCCTTAAACCAAGTACTGGTAGCTTTGGCACTGTGTGCAGGTGCCAGGTCCTGTTGGAAAATGAAATCTGCATCTCCATAAAGTTCGTCAGCAGCAGGAAGCATGAAGTGCTCCAAAACTCCCTGTTAGACGGCTGCGTTAACCTTGGACCTCAGAAAACACAATGGACCAACACCAGCAGATGACATGACATGGCACCCCAAACCATCACTGACTGTGGAAACTTTACACTGGACCTCAAGCAACGTGGATTCTGTGCCTCTCCTCTCTTCCTCCAGATTCTGGGACCTTGATTTCCAAAGGAAATGCAAATATTACTTTCATCACAGAACATAATTTTGGACCACTCAGCAGCACTCCAGTCCTTTTTGTCTTTAGCCCAGGCGAGACGCTTCTGATGCTGTCTCTTGTTCAAGAGTGGCTTGACACAAGGAATGCGACAGCTGCAACCCATGTCTTGCATACATCTATGCGTGGTGGTTCTTGAAGCACTGACTCCAGCCGCAGTCCACTCTTTGTCAATTTCCCTCACAGTTTTGAATAGGTTTTGTTTCACAATCCTCTCCAGGGTGCGGTTATCCCTATTGCTTGTACGCCTTTTTTCTACCACATCTTGTCCTTCCTTTCACTTCTGTATTAATGTGCTTGGACACAGAGCTCTGTGAACAGCCAGCCTCTTTAGCAATGACCTTTTGTGTCTTGCCCTCCTTGTGCAAGGTGTCAATGGTCGTCTTTTGGACAACTGTCAAGTCAGCAGTCTTCCCCATGATTGTGTAGCCTACAGAACTAGACTGAGAGACCATTTAAAGGCTTTTGCAGGTATTTTGAGTTAATTAGCTTATTAGAGTGTGGCACCAGGTGTCTTCAATATTGAACCTTTTCACAATATTCTAATTTTCCGAGATACTGAATTTGGGACTTTCATTAGTTGTCAGTTATAATCATCAAAATTAAAAGAAATAAACATTTGAAATACATCAGTCTGTGTGTAATGAATGAATCTAATATACAAGTTTCACTTTTTGAATGGAATTACTGAAATAAATCAACTTTGTCATGATATTCTAATTTTATGTCCAGCACCTGTATCTATCTATCTAACATGGAAAGACCTGATATTGTACTGTATATGTAGAATATGTGAGTATATATTTATACACATATAGATATATACAGTGTATACAGCATCTACTATAATCTTATCCTCTCTCTCTCTGTGTATATGTATATATGTGTATGTATGTGTGTGTGTATATATATATATATATATATATATATATATATATTGTGGTCCCTGGCCGGGGCTGGAGCCTGGCCGGGACGCCCGGGAGGACCGGAGGAGGGCTTGTGCCTCCTCCAGACCGAGAGGGGGCGTCCGTCCTGGTTATGCTGGGGGCCTCGGCTAGAGGGCTTGGAAGGCCAGCCCTGTAGGGACCCGTGGCCACCGCCAGGCGGCGCCCCAGTGCCTGATTATCCTGAGAGCCCAGCACTTCCGCCACACCAGGAAGTGCCAGGGGGAAGACGACAGGGGACACCCGGACGGCTTCCAGGTACGCAGCCGGCACTTCCGCCACACGGGGGTGTGTCCGCGGGAGATTGCCGGGAAGCAGCTGGAGCCCATCCGGGTTCCTATAAAAGGGGCCGCCTCCCTCCAGTCATTGGCAGAAGTTGGGTGGAAGAGGACGGAGCTGGAGTGAGGACTGGAGGCGACCAGGAGAAAGAGAGGCACAGGACTGTGTGGCCTGGACATTGGGGGAATCGGTGCTGGAGGCACTGGGGTTTGTGAGTGCACGTAATTGCATTTGTAAATATTGTAAATAAACGGTGTGTGGTGAGAACAAAGATGTCCGTCTGTCTGTGTCCGGGCCAGCGTTCACAATATATATATATTTATACAGCTCAAAAAATTAAGGGAGCACTTAAATCACACATTTGATCTTGATGAACAAAATATCCAAGTGGAAAATCTTTACTGAGTAATAATGTGTAGTTTGTTGTGAACAAATTAATGTAATAACAGTCAATGGAAACCAAACCAAGGTCACACTGAAAATCAGAGTCAAACATTGAAATCACAGGCTGATCCAACCTGTGTGAATTTAATTACGGGAACTCATAATGTGACAATGTCTGGGCGTTCTCCTGATGAGACAGCGGATGGTGTCCTGGAGATCTCTTCCCTGACCTGGATCATGGGATCAGTGAGCTCCTGGACAGTCTGTGGTGTTACTTGGTGGCTTCCGATGCGCCGATACGTAATGTCCCTGTGGTTCTCAATTGGATTAAGGTCTGGGGAACATGTGGGCCAGTCAATGGCATCAATGCCTTCATCATCCAGGAACTGCCTGCACACTCTGGCCACAAGAGGCATTGTTCTGCACCAGGAGGAACCCAGGACCACTGCACCAAAATAACGTTTGACAATGGCTCTGAGGATTTCATCCTGGCACCTAACAGTAGTCAAAGTACCGCTGCTTAGCATGTGGAGATCTGATCAACCCTCTAAGGACATACCTCCCCAGACTGGTCATGCTGGACGATGTTGCAGGCTGCATAACGTTCCCTACAACATCTCCAGACTCTTTCACGTGTCACATGTGTTCAGTGTGAACCTGCTGTCATCTGTGAAGAGAATGGGATGCCAGTGGTGGAGCTGCCAATTGTGTATGCTCTGGTGATGGGCTGTAAGCACAGGTCCCACTAGAGAACGTTTAGCTGTCATGCCATCCTTTTGGAGTCTGCTTGTGACAGTTTGTTCAGAAATATGCACATCAATAGTCAGCCGGAGCTCATTTTGTAGGGCTCTGGTAGTGCTCCTCCTGTTCCTCTTCACACAGAGGAGTAGATATTTGTCCTGCTCCTGGGTTGATACCCTTCTATGGCCCTTTCCAGCTCTCCATATGTAATGACTTGTTCTCCAGGTGTCTCCTCCATGTTCTGGAGACTGTGCTGGGAGACACAGCAAACCTTCTGGCAACAGCACATAAAGAAGTGCCATCCTGGAGGAGCTGGACCAACTGTGCCACCTGAATTGGCTGGAGGTACCACCTCATACTACCAATAATGACAAGAACACTAGCAAAACGTAAAACCAGACAAGAGTCAGTTAGGAAGGATAAGGAGAAAGCAATTGTCTGTGGCCACCACCTGCACCTGAGCTGAATTAGGCTTTTAAAATGGGTGAATACTCTGTGCTTCCAGTTCAAATTCTGATCTCCATAGGTGATTCAGCGTTTAGCTTACAATGTATTTTAATAACTGTGCTGTGAATATGATTTTGTCTCAATGTGAAATGCATTATATGAAAGCTAAATGGACTGATTGTTGGACTTGGGGGGGGGGAGGGAAGGCAAAATAAACAGTAATTCAAAAGAAAACTCAATGGAGAGCTCAATACGCCCACCTCTAGTGATGGTCCTTTCACAAGGCAGGTGGTTGTGGGGGTTTTTATATTACTGACCTGAAAGGGGCAGGGGATTCACAGAGGAAGCGAAAACTGGGTCATCTTGTGGGTGGTGAGCCTCTGAATTGTGGATGAAAAGACAGAAGGTGTTAGTGAGAGTGCCCCCTCTTTGCTTGAGGTGGTATTACTAACACTGTGAGACCCAGAAAGATGTCTCCTATGCATGCATGTGCAACAAAAATAAAGGTCACCGAATTACTTTACTCCATCCATTCACTTATTCCAGTACAGAATCCCTGCTTCACTGACAGACTGAGGAGATCGTTCCTCCCCCACACTATGCGACTCTTCAGTTCCAACCGGGGGGTAAATGTTAAAACTATAAAAGATTACAGACTGTTATACCTGCCTCACATTCTCTCCTTGCATTTTTTTAACTTGCATTGCGTTTTTATCACTCTTTAATTAATATTGTTTTTATCAGTATGCTGCTGCAGGAGTATGTGAATTTCCCCTTGGGGATTAATAAAGTATCTATCTATCTATCTATCTATGAGATGCAAAGCAGGAACTGACCCCAGATGAGGTGCATTCTATGTGTGTCAGCAATTGCACACATCGATACTCAATCATAAGAGACCAGTGATGGCAATTTTGGGTGCCATGCAGCAATCAGCCATGGGCAGGAGGCCAGTCCATTTCAGAGCTCACACCCAACTCTCCCACAGATGATAGCAGGTAAGTAAGGAAATTTGATTTCATGGACGTATGTTGGGGGGGTTCCTGTCATCCACTGGGTGATTTTATGAAAACATGATGTTAAACTACACAAGACTATCACTTCCCAGGAATGCCTACATGATTCCAGCGCTTGTGTAGGGCATTTTAGAGCACCAGGTACACTACACTTTTAACCCTGTGGTGTCCATTGCCATCTTGTGAGTGTAATTGGTCAATAACAAGTTATAAGGGGCACTGTCCAGCCACTCACCTAATATTAATGATGCTCAAGTGTAGCTCTGTTCTTCAGCGATAAATAAAATCCTTTGTTCAGCTTTTAGGACCATTTACTTTCGACTTCTCACCAGGGCTCCTGATTGCAAAAGTTTTAAAAGAGACCAGTTTTACTTTTTAAGTAATAAGATACATAACACATGAAAAAGTCGTCTTTCTAAAATATATACTTAGACATGTACAAACTATATATTTTCATTATTAATCGCTTCTCACAGTGCAATACTCTAGCTTCTACAGTCTAAATGTTGTACCTGGGGGAACACCATAACCAGTAAAAATGAAGAAGGCAATGACGCTTCTGTCCACAGTTTCTCTGAGTCCTCCCGAACGGAAAGGCGGCGCTGTTACCTCGCAACTCACTTGCTCTCACGAGTCCCGCCCCTCTCGCCTGGCGCGTCAGCCGGTGGCCGCGCCGCTGTGTTGCGGGGCTGCTGCACACTTGAGTAACGTCAGCGCAGGATAGAAACAGCAGGAATTGTTGTGTTGGCACTTTGGATATTTATTGTTATATTCTTTAAGGAAATTGTGTCGCCATGAGTCTTCTAGCAAAGATTGCCGAAATTGAGGCAGAGGTATGAGTTTTTGGGATCATGTCTGGTAGCGGGGTGCTCGGAAACGAGAGCCGGTATTGTGGAGGCCTCGCAGCGTGGCCTTGGTAGAGGTGTTGGCTGATGTGCCGTTGATGGGCTGCAGTTGCGACCCTCAGAGATCGGCTTGTTTCCGAAACTAAATGAGCTCCATTATTGAATACCTTGATATAAGTAGATCTTTGGTGTGTCGGGGTAGTGCAAGCAACTAGTGTGTCTCGGTGGTGCCATAGGCGAAGCTGTTACGAGTCCAAACTTCTCCGATGAAGAGAAAGTTTATTGGGATGTGCATTGCAAGTGCCACCGTTTTGTTAGGTAGAGCATTGTAAGATTTTTTTTTTTCATAGCATGTGACCCAGTGGAAATATTTTCATTCTGATATTATATTATTCTTCACGTGGTGATGGAAATGTATTTAACTGTAATTGCATGCCCATTCTGCTAATTGTAGACCATACATTATCCTATCAGAATTGGGTCTCAGCAGCACTTGCGCATCGCTGGGCACAAAGTTAAGCACCTGTTTCTCCTGACCATGAGCTGGATTATCCGGTTATAGGATGTAGGGATGGGTGGACATTTCAGGGTTTGAACTGTGCCAAATATTAACAAAAACGGAATCTGATGTGGTATAATAACGTGATGTACAGCTGAAACCACAAGTTTGCATACACCTTGGCTAAAAACTGTCAATCACAAAATTCCCCAACTTCTCATATATCACGTTACCAAACAGTTCGTGTGTTAAGTCAGTTAGTGTATCTATTTAATTTCCATACAGTTTACCTTCAAAGTAATAATTAACGGATTTATTTCAGGTTTTAATTGCAATGTCAGATTTTCAGTGGGTCAGACGTTTACACACACAAGTTAGTATTTTGTGGTTTTGCCCTTAATTTGCTTAACCTGAAGCAAATTCCATAAGGTTCTCACAATATTTTGTAGGAATTTGGCTGATGAGAACTTTCTAAGGTCTTGACTCGATCCTTTTAATTTCCCCATTGTCCTAACCACAAGAAGCCCTTGGCTGTACAGTTAGGCTCTTATGTACAGCCCCGGGTATCCCAGTTCACCACTGATTATGACAGCAAATCAAAAGCTGCAACAAGTAATCTCATCAATTCCTGGAGTCACCCATTCTGTTTAAAGAGACTGTCCTCTTGGTGCAGGTTAATTTACGACCCACTGAAAATTTGACATAGTGGTTAAAATCTGAAATAAATCTATCTCTTTATCATTATTTTAGAGAAAACTCTTATATGGAGGTTAAGTAGATACACTGATTGAATGAACTCATTAATTGCAAGATGTATGTAAACTTAAGGCCTCAACTGTCCGAATTTCTCTGATGAAAGAAAATGAAAAGAAACTCCATTGGAGTGTGCAGCCTAAAGTGCCACAGTTTTGTTGGGTGACATATAGTATTTTTTCCATAGCTGGCTTCCCTGTTGCTGTATATATTTTTTCTTTTTACTCTGATCTGACACTAGAATGGCATCAATGAGTGTGTATTTTGCCGTGTGAGACACAGCATTATTTTGAACCAGCTTTTTTTCTTTCCCTTCTTCAATCTTTTGCAGATGGCCAGGACGCAGAAAAACAAGGCCACCGCTCACCATCTGGGCCTACTGAAGGCACGTTTGGCTAAACTGCGCAGAGAGCTCATCACACCCAAAGGCGGTGGTGGAGGTGGACCAGGAGAAGGTGAGAGAGACATTTCTTTGAGCAGAAAACAGGAATTGGATATTTTGGATTCCAGAAGCTCCATACACCGTTTATTGTGTTTAGATGACAGGTGAGCAGATGATGTCGTGGAGGGCTGCAGACTTTTATTGCCGCCAGTATAACGATACTAAACTACTTTGGGCCTGTTATTGGCCCCATTCTTAAGGCAGACTCCACTTACCTATTAGCTGCACATAATTGAGCCTGGTAGGGAAAGTGTTTCCATCAGTAACCTTAGCCAAGAATTATGAGACTCTATTGAAGTCAGAAGGAGTGCAGAGAGTTCAAAAATCAGAGAAACAAAACTAAAAACATTGTTTTCAAAAGGGTTTGAAGGGCTTTGGAATCCATGCAGTCGGATAGTGAATCATACCACTGGAAGACATTTTATCCCATTGTGATAAAAATTGTGATTAACAGGCCACAACCTCTAAAGATAAGCCAACACCAGGACATTTCTAGTAATGGGAGTCAACAATTTACTGTCAGAGTAGAGGCAATGCATCAACCAAAATCACAAATCAAAATTAAAACTACATTTCGAAAACAAATTAACTAAGTGAACACCTTAGATTATAAAATCCCCCAACAGAAGAAAATGGTATTCAAAGTAAGAGTTCCTAATAGGCTTAAGCATTATATTGTCCCAAACAATAGAGAACATTTCATATAAGTTTGAATGAAACAGAAGTACATTGCAATATACCACATCTCTTAAAAACATGACAAATCTCTGTTAACATGTATGAGTGGAGAAAGCTCAACAAAAACCAAACCAGGAATCTCATTTGAAAGAGGCGCACGAGCAGGTACAATTCAGAAGTGAACAGTTTGTTTTTATGTTTGCATCACACACTGTGATCTTGAAAAACAAGTCTGATTTGGCATAAGCTACCCTAATTCGATGAGATTTACTTCATGTAATAGAAGTACATAATCGACAGGAGTGGTTGCGTCACATATTTGAGATATTAAAATGTGTGCTACAACAGTATAAAATATTCTTAATTGTAAGAGAAATTTGTCATTTTTCATGATCCAATAGAAGTCCATAGAGGGGCTACATCTCTAGTAAAGGATCAAAACTAACATTATATTTGTAACCACTGACCTTGTCTCCAATAGTCTAAAACGATACCCCACATGCTTATTTTGGAATTTGTCATTTTTAACCTTGAGGGCTAGAACCACCGGTAAACAATCAAATATCAAAAATATATTTGTGTTCAGCGACCTCAAGATAGCATAAAACACCACTGCCCATGCCTGTATTACTAATCTCTATTTTTTATTAGTAACTTTGACCCATTGTATCCCTTTAGAGGGTTAAACCCAGGAGTCAGTTGATGTGACATACACAACCTCAAGTCTGATCATTTTTGCTGAAGACACCTATTGGTTTACTCTTTATCATAAGGGTGTAATATCCTGCACAGTTTATGGCCTCAAAATGAGGGGTTTTTGGGTCTACAGGGCCAAGAAGATGGGGTGCCAAAAAGATGAAGGTCTTGTGTAACTGCACATCCGGATGAGTTGAACGGTATGTAATATATGTGGTGAGTCAGTAGGCACTGGAGGAAAAGCAAATAGTGATTTTAGCACATGTATAAGTAATTCTTAGAAACACAATATTTGGCCCATGTTTATGTGAATCAAATAAATCGACCTTTAAACTCAGTGCCTTTATGCAAGAGATAAACAAAAAGTTATAATTATTTACCTCTAAACTTTTCAGTGAAAAACTAGTCCAACTTGAGTGATTTCACCTTTTTTATGGCCGCTGTTTGGAATGATATGCTAAATTGTATTTATCTTGCAGGTTATATTATAGTATGTTCAGATATTTGTGTATGACAATAGAAGCATTTCATCATTATTAGACAGTCTTGCTTAAAACACACTTTTTAACACCTTTATTTTAATCTTTTATCTTTTGTATGATTATTCTGTCATAAGTGCATACTCATCCTAATTTGACATTATGGTCATTTCGTCTCCAGTTTATATACACTTAAGAAGGTTTGTTTCTTTTAACTGTTACATTTTTAAAAAATTATTTCTCACTATTATATAAAAAAATCCTGAGATGAGACTGACTTTTTCAGAGAGATACTTTCACGTCCCACAAGACAAGACTTTGTGCCAAGAGATTTAACCACACCTGGGGCTGGAAGTAAAAGACAAAGAGTAGATGACAAAGTAGAACGTCGTAAAGAAGTTCAAAAATGTTGGCACAATACACATGCAGAGCAGGTTAGAGATAATGAAAGTACTAAAATTCAAAATTCTCAGAAAAATGATAGTAAAGATCACATTAGCACAAACAAACAGAAATTATTACTCTGTGAAATAACGGAACAGCGAAAAAAGATCGAATATATTGTTTGGATTTAAACGTTGTAGATTGTATAATTTGTGTTGCCATCAGGAAAAAGTAGTGTTTATTCCCAATGAAGAGGCATATCCGTGAGAATTAAAAGATTTGTTTGGTGAAAGTGAAATCCACATACAAGAGCGGCAGAGATGCCAAGTGTCTGGCGCGTAGCGCAGGCTGGAGGGGTTGGCGAGTGAAACCCCCGTAGTAATACCTAAATTATGAAAAAAAATTTTTGGCCTGGTTACCACAAACAAGTTTTTTTATTGTGCTAAGTTCTCTGGAAGTCTGCGATGGCATCTATGTAACGGGTCTGACTTGCAAAATATTGTAGAGTAAGCAAAGGAAGCATTGTGCTGTCCATCTGTAAACCATCTGAGCCAAGCAGTCAGTTATGGTTTGGGTTGCCTCTTTATTAGTACGCCGGCCAGTGTGTGTTATATTGTGTTTCAGTGTGGAATGGTACACTTCATAAATTACAATATGTGTGTGTGTGTTTTTTAAATAGTAAATTTTACTGTACTGAAGAGAAAAGAAGCTAAAAGAAAACTATATGTCAAGTACATTTTTACAGTGGAGGTCCTTTATAGTAACAGAAATCTCTCTCATACACTGAAAAGCAGCAGTAAGTCTGAAGTCAGCAGATGAAAAACCAAACTGCACGTTTTTGTAAACTCCCAACACCTGTCTTCCTTGACTGATACATGGTTACACTTGTGTTTGTTTTAATGCCAGGTTTACATATTTTAAAAAATGGAAAGGAGGGTGTGCCTTTTACTTATTATACAATCTGTATAATGGACACAAGGTTGGGTCCGAATGCAGTAGTAGCACAGGCAGCAAAGTGATGGAGCAATGTTGTGCTTTCCAGTCCAAGTTCTTAATCAATAAACTTTCCTGTCTAGCAGGCGATTAAAATGTGGGGATCAGTTGTGACAATGGTTGGTGTACAAGGGACAGGAGATTATTTAATAAACAATGGCAGTATTTGTGACCATGTATGTTTTCTGGTGTGATTTTGACATTGAAATGCTGTCAAAAATGATTTGCAGGTTTTGACGTGGCAAAGACGGGAGATGCCAGAATTGGGTTCGTTGGTTTCCCCTCAGTAGGGAAGTCGACTCTGCTTAGTAACCTGGCAGGTGTTTATTCAGAAGTGGCTGCATATGAATTTACCACCCTGACCACTGTCCCAGGTGTGATTCGGTATAAAGGGGCCAAGATCCAGGTAAGCTTGCATCTTCATAAGTTTAGCATTCTTACTAAACTCGGTATTTTTATCAAACATGTTTAAACTGTACTTGCCCTTTCTCCTCTATGTAGTTTGTGTTCATTAATTTTTAACTTGGTTATGATCCAGTTATTTCCATTCTTAAGTGTAATTCAATATAATGTAAATATCAGTATAGAATAAAAGGACAGCGCATCAGCACTACGAATGTCAGTGATTTTTGCGGTGCCAGCACCATTTTTCTGCAAAAAAAGTAACTTGGCACATAACTTGTTGATGGAGGTAAGAAATGCTTTCTTGCTTTTTCCATCCATCCACTATCCAACCCGCTATATCCTAACTACAGGGTCACAGGGGTCTGCTGGAGCCAATCCCAGCCAACACAGGGCGCAAGGCAGGAAACAAACCCCGGGCAGGGCGCCAGCCCACTGCAGTCTAATGCTTATTCATTTGTGTTAAATATTTTTTTATTACAGTTGCTTGACTTGCCTGGTATAATTGAGGGAGCCAAGGATGGTAAAGGACGAGGTAGACAGGTCATTGCTGGTATGTGTTTCATTTTGTATTTCTAATAAAGAGATGTAGCCCGTCTTCTTTGTCCTTCCTGTCTTGCTGCCTTGAGTAATCTTGAAATAGTTATCAGGATTTTGCAGACACATTTAACCCAAAGTCCAAAATCACTGTGGTGAATGCAGTTAAGTAGCTGAAAACTTCCTGATAGATTATGTGCTGGCAAATTGAAATTAAAGCCTCTGTTTGAATGCTAATTCAGCAACTTTAATAGTAGTTCTTATCACCATGTAATTTATACATACTTCCTTAAAATTTGTATTGTTACAATGTTGACACAATGTTACTAGGTTGAAGTAAAAAAAAAAAATGATCCACATTTTGTGACTTGTTAAGGATCAAGCTATGTTCATAGCATATCCACATGATGGTTAACTTGAATTTTCTTTTTCAGTTTTCCTATTTGACACGTGCCATATAGTCTTTCTCCGGTCTCTCCATGAACAGTATAATATTTTCAGTACATTTTAAGTTAGAATTACACTTGGTTATAGCAGAGCACATTTTTTATTGAGAATTGTAGCCATCTTTCTATCCCCTTAATCTCATCTCCGTTATCCGCTACGAGTGGAGTGTGCCTAGATGGCTAACATGTCATCATCTTCTAATGCACTAAGGGTAAATCTGTTTTTTTTAACGGCTGCATAGAGCGGTTTTTCTCTCCATCTACGTTTTGTAGTTGATTATTGTTGTTCTTTCTTACTCCCAGTTGCTCGGACTTGTAATTTAATTCTGATTGTACTGGATGTACTGAAACCACTCGGGCACAAGAAGCTTATTGAACATGAGTTGGAAGGCTTTGGTATTCGTCTCAATAAGCAACCCCCAAATATTGGTTTCAAGCGGAAAGATAAAGGAGGCATCAACCTCACTGCTACGGTAAGCAGGAGAAATGTAGGGCAGCCATCTTTTTGTTTGTAAACATATAAATAGACTGTACTTGTCCCACCAGTAAAGTTAAACAGCCTAGTCTTATCGCCAAAGAGATTTTAATAGCCTCATCTTCAATTTTTTCTTTGACATCCAAATAAAATTCTAATATATTCATATCATTAATGCTCAGTTTTGCCACAAAAAAAGACAAACACACTGAAGAGCAGGTGCTACCCCATGACATCATAACATTCTTTCAAGTCCAAGTAAGTTCAGGGCATTCATGTTTTGCTAAACTCAGCTATCCATTTATTTTGGCTCTGGTAATGGTGGACATTCTTCGTGATGTGTCCTATCCCTAATTCTAGTCAGCACTTAAATGATTCGCTTTGACCTCCAGTGTAGCTGGGTGAGCCTACTGATACCATGTTAATGGTATTAATAGCCACTCTCTCTTTCTCTGTCTCTCTCTCTCTCTCTCTACCCTTCACTTCTTCCTCCTGTCTGGGTTGACTAGTGTGCTCAAAGTGAATTGGATTTGGAGACCGTGAAGAGTATCCTTGCCGAATATAAAATTCATAATGCTGATGTCACTCTGCGCAGTGATTCAACTGCTGATGACCTCATTGATGTTGTAGAGGGAAACAGGTAAGTGAGCAGAGTTTTTGTACCCCCCACCCCTCACTTAAAACAAGTTAATCTTTTTTTTTTTTTTCCATTTTACAGAGTATACATCCCCTGTATTTATGTGTTAAATAAAATTGATCAAATTTCAATTGAAGAGCTGGACATTATCTACAAAGTACCACACTGTGTACCAATCTCTGCCCACCATCGCTGGAACTTTGACGATCTTTTAGAAAGAATCTGGGATTACCTTAAACTTGTAAGAATGTAAGTTGTTTTTACTCTAAAATTAAATATAAATCTTGTTAAGAAACAGCTAGCTGAAAATAAGAGAGTTTTTTGTTTTTGGTAAGCAGTCTTTATGGACATATTGAATGATGTTTCTGACCTTTTGCTCTTAAATTCAGATACACAAAACCAAAAGGCCAACTACCAGACTACACAGCCCCAGTTGTCTTGCCAGTAGACAGGACTGCAGCAGAGGATTTCTGTGCAAAGATTCACAAGAACCTCATCAAAGAATTTAAATAGTAAGTTTTTTTTATTTTTATTTATATTAACAAGATTATTCAAAAATGCTAAGCTTTCAAAATTTGTGGTCATTGAGTGTTTGAATGCATGACAATAATGAACCCATCCCATGTTTTGTAAACCATTTAGCATATCTTGAAGTCTTCTAGTAATATTTAATAGAAATAAACACTCCCCTTTTGTCTCCACTGCTCTCTTTAGTGCACTGGTCTGGGGTTCATCAGTAAAGCACAACCCACAGAAAGTGGGTAAGGACCATGTTCTGGAGGATGAAGATGTTATTCAGATTGTCAAAAAGTGAGCCAATTAAATACAAGGCTTGCTACTAATGCTTTCCCCTCGGACCCTATTCATCCCTACCTCCGTAACAGTGATGGGAATGGCTACCTAAACTTTATTGCTATGGAGATCAAAGCAAGATTGTGAAATACAGAGATGCAACGTCAAGTCCGGACAAATGTCTACTTTATGTTTGAAGTACTTTGGCAGTCTTGCTAACAGTTTCTTTAAACCTGTGTACCTGCCATGTATAAATAAAATGAACAATGTAATAAATACTGTCTATTTTACATTTCAGTAGGGGGAATTTGTAGAGTATAGAAAATGTTTAGTATTACATTAGTATTAGTATTAGTATTATTATTCTACAGACAAATTTACCAGCACAGCTTAAAATACCCTCAATCTGCAAGATTTATTTTTACAGGAGGTAGAAAGATCAAGAACTGATTAGAAAGAAATAATCTTAAAATTCAGAGATCTGGACAATCTTGAGAATTGATCGAACACATGGGGGGGAAATGCATTTTAATGTAGAAGAATGTTACATGTTAATGATGATTCCTGGGAGACACTGACTTACAAGACTTAATCCCTTGAATGCCTTACAGTTTTTTTTTTTATTATTAATTTTATTGTAATAATTCCATACAAATCAATCAATTTTTACAAAAAGTAGTTTAGAGAACAAGTCGACCCACACCCCTGAGAGAGAGCATGGCCAACTGAGTAAAGCTTAAGGCTTGTAAGCATACCTAAATTAATGAGTTTGATAAGCCAATAGAGATGAATGGAGAAGAAAAAGAAATGCAAAAATAACTGCTTCCTCGGTGCTTTGAGAGCTTATTCTAAAATATTATAGATTAGATCCTGCCATGTTTTAAAAAAAATGTACAGATCCTCTGAGTATTTGATTTTTTCCCAATTTCAAATAGTATAAAAAATCGGTTTCCCACTGACTTAAAAGAGGAGAGTTAGGATTCTTCCAGTTTAACAAAATAAGTGTGTGTGCCAGAAGTGTAGTGAATGCGATCACAGTTTGTTTGTCCTTCTCCACTTCACACCCATCTGGAAGAACACCAAACACAGCTGTTAGTGGATTAGGAGGGATTGTGAGACCAAGGCTGTCAATACGTTACAGTTTCGTGGCGACCCTGTTGGCTAAGCTAGTATTTTAATGATCATCACTCCGTTAGCGTGCTTGCCAATTATACCCGTTTTTCAAAGGCTACTCGAAGGAGACCGTAGACGTACACGCGTTGCATTGTAGCGAAGAACTGCTAACATGTAGGTAATGGTGGACCTTTTTTTTTTTTTTTTTTTTTAAAGTGAAACATTTTGAATATAACCCGAGCTTGAAATTCAACAAGAGAGTCATATTCTACAGGAAAGACTAAATCTAGAAAGTAAGACACTTCATACGTAGAGTTCAGATTTGTGCTGACTAAGGAAAAAGACGGAATTGATTACCGCAATGCGTTCTTTGTCAGGAAATTCTGTCAAACGAATGTCTCAAGCCGTCTAAAATGAAAAGACACCTAGAACAAAAGCAGAGGCTGGGAAACACGTTGACTTTTTCCAAAGGAAAGCCGCGCTCCTTGTGCAACAAACCAGTCACTTTCACACATCGAACAATGGTTTTAGAGAGGGCACTGAAGCCGTACTTTTTGGTGTCGGATCGCATTGCCTGTGCTAGTAAAGCTCACACCGTTGGAGAAGATCTGCTATTAGCAGTGAGCAGAGACAGTTCGGGAATGGTCAATTTTACGGGCAGCTTCCTCACCCAGCAATGTCAGACAACGCTGTATATAGACTGTTATCTGCAATGGCCGAGGATGCAACACTCCAATTACTGTAAGAGGTATAAAAAAAAAACAGTTGGTTTGCGTTGCAGTTGGGCGAAAGCACAGACGTAGCTAACGCAGCACATCTTACTGTTTGTAGCAGATTTATTGGCATTATAAAGTTTATTGCGTAGCTTTTATTCTGCATAGAAATTCAGGGGATGACAACAGGTCGGGACATTTCTCAAATTTTGGACCCGTTTATGCAGGCAAATTGAATTGACTGGTCTTACTGCAAACACGCTGGCCGCTTCACAGAGAAGCACTTGTCGCCAAAAGAATAGGGGACGCATTCCAACAACTACTTCAAGACGTTGTTTTATTTGTCTAATAGTATCAAAGCACGTTCCCCTAAACATTGGCTCTTTGTAATACTGTGCAATGACATGAGCGCCCGTTTTGAAAGAAGTGCTGCACTCGGAGGTCCGATGGCTGTTCCGCGCGGCATTTTTACGAGTGTTTGATCACCGCAAAGGGCTGCGTGAATTTCTCTCGTCTGACAAATCCAAGTTTGATAGCTGTTTTGACATGCTGCCGTAGGTTCCAATACAGTCCAGCTGCAGTCAGGACAGTTTTAGGCCTCGGACAGATTCAGCCCCGACACATTCTGAAATCCGTAAGATGACGCCCCTGTCAGCTGCATCTTTTGACTCCACCCACTTTCCACGCCCCACTCCGTGTTAGCGGTACACTTTTTTTTCTAAATCTACTTATAGTAATTGTGGCAAACTGAACGTGTATGTAAAAAAATATTGTAAATAAAAATTCTTCAACAGGATAAACGGTCGTGCTAAAGTAATAAATGTCTCTTCGTAATTGCTGCGAGGGCGCGAGGCATGTCTAATGGGTACGTAAAGCCACTCCGCTAAGAAGGGCTAAGCTGGGCGACTCAGATGACTACTTTGTACCTCTTCGTGCTTGTGCGGGCGAGTGCATCATTCCTCTGGAGCATAAACTCCGCCACAATTCATGTTTCGTTAATATAAATATTTAGAAATTTGTACACCGGTAATAATGATATAACAGAGAGGACCACAACGACAGCAATCCTAAGCGTCCGGCGCGTAGTATTGCATATTTTGACTGTTTACACAAAGTATATGGTTTCTTCGATTCTTAGTCTATAAGAACATGTAGTGTTAATCGTGGCTAGTGCAGCATTGATTTTATTGTTCTTCGTCTTCTTCCTTAGCATTTCTTATTTTTATATGGGGTCAACCTTATGATTAGCAGTGTAGCTTCCTTAACCACAGAGCCACTACTCCGTTGAGTGCAGCATATAACTAACGTGTTTTTAAAAAGTGCAGTCTCAAGCATAAGACCTGCCAACTGCAGATATAAAACGTATACTGTACTATAAAATGGAAAATGTTAAGTTTTTGTATTCAATTTGTATCAAATATGACATCAAAACAACTACTTCGGATGCATAACAGATCTCAATGGTTTAGTTTAATAAATGCTGAATACACGTTTGCGTGCAGGAACTGAAATCGTCACGAGGGGCATATAAGAGACTCTTGGCGTCAGTTAACCAGCGAAACAGGGAGGGGCTTCAGAAGGGGGTGTCAATTTATGCAGGGTCCGGTGCTCGCATCTGTCCGAAGTCTAAAACTGTGCTGACTGCAGCTGGACACTTCTCGTGAGTGCTGAAGCTTGCGTATTTGGCCGACCTTTATCAATGGCTTGAATCGGAGGATGCAGGGCTGTGAACACAGCATATATTTGCAAGATAAAATTTTGCGTTTTTTTTTTTTTTTTTTTTTTAATGGTTTGGGAGAAGCTAGACAAATACTGTAATGTTCTCGCTCCTTCACCAGGAGCATGAAACGTCTAATTTGCCTGCAAACAGGCTGCTGCCTAGAATATTGTCGACATCTGACACAACCGAAGGAATAATTCAGCGACTATTTCCCGGTGCTGGAAAATCGTCATTTAAAATGGGTCAGACCTCCATTTAAGTTCAGACCTGAAGAGGATAATCTTGATTTGAGGTCACAAGAGAAATTAAATGAGATAACCAATGATGGTAGCTTGAAAATGCAATTCTCGGCCATTCCCCTGTCAGACTTCAGGAGCAATCTCAAACAAAGCGGATTGAAAAAGCCATCCCATGCCCGTTACTTTTTGCAACATACCTGTGCAAGGAAGGTTTTTCTACGTTGAAAAAGTACTGAAAAATCAAAAAGGCAGCATGTCTAAATGTGGAAAATGATTAGAGATTGTCTCTCAGCAAGCTGCAACTCAAAACCGACAAACTGTACCAGAACATCCAAGGTCAAAGTCTCTACAGTCCTAAGAGGAGTTTTATTTATTTTGAGAAACTCCACTTTTTGCTATTGTAAAAGTGCCTTGTTTTATATAGCTTTGTTACGTGCACTTAACAGATAGTAGGTCTGTACAGATGTTTATTATAGATGGAGAGTTTCATTTTTGTATCGTGATAGGAATTGTCTGAAGGGGGCCTTTGCATGAATCCCACTTTTTTTCTTGGTGTACTTATGGAAACGATACTTCTAAATACAATTTGTGGCACTTGAAGTGCAGCTTAGAATTTAAAGGGTCATTGCTTACGCTGGTAAATGTTTTTAATCTTCAGTTCAATTCCCTTACAGAGAGAATGAAGATCTTAACTTCTCAAATGCATTAATAGATTAGCACATCTTACACTTGTATTTGAAGACACCATTGTGTTTAAGAATAAAGGGCAACTCCCTAGCTCCAAAGAGTTGTGGAATCTGCAACAAACTACTGCACGAAATAGTTAAAATGGAAACCTTGAAAACCTTTAAAATGTAGCGGAATGAGATACTGGGCCAACTTGACCATCAGCTAACCATACAAGTTGAACAGTTACTCTTCATTTGCCAAACATCTTTTGCTCCAGCATTTACATTTAAAACCTCATCCTCAGTTTTGGTATTGGAAGAGACTTATTTATATCATATATTAGCAGTGCTCCACTTGGAATATCTAGCAGCTTAATAAAATATAAAATGTTTTTAACGACTCCCAGTTTAACTGGAAAGGACAGCAGGCATGTAGAAGGGGTACTACTCCCTTACCCAACATTAACACAGTATCGATTGCATGGAACAGAACAGATAAAGAAACCTAACAGAGAACAAGCAAACAAAAGTCGGTGACTAATAAATTTATTTCTGGTGTTGTGTTCATTTTTTTTTTCTTTTTAAACAGCACCACTTTTTGAACAATTTCCCTAAACATGGAAATCAAATTACAATAAAGCAGTAATTTTCCCAGTGTAATCGAGAACAGGGAGGGCACGTGGAAGAGAAATACACAAGTGTTTGTTTATATATAAAGAAAAAAAAAAATTGGCCTTAGCCTGAGTTGTAGGGAGCAGGAGTGGGGCAGAACCAGTATACATTTATTTGAAAACGGGGAGAGAAAAAAAAAAAAAAAAAAAAAAGCGCTCAAAGTGAATTCCTTTAAGGATGCAATGAGTTACTCCAACCTCAGTATTGTTTAAGGTGTCATTTGGGGCACATTTTCTATAAACTGATTAAGCTTTGAATAATGGCCATTTATGGAATCTCTCTGGAAAAACCACCATTTTACTTGAAACCCATGGTAAACAGCTTTGACACGCCACAATCAAAAATAGGAAGAAAAAAATTAAATATCTACAAAAAAAAAACAAAAAAACAACAAAACTATATACATAATAGAAAGAAGGTGGTAATTGTACTTACAACATGAGAAAGTTAACAAGCAAGAAGCTATAAGCAGCAACTGCCAGACAATTTTAGTTCTTAGACTCCCCATATTTATATACACTTTTCCAAAACCTTGATAGATGTTTCTGTACAAGATGAAAAAAATTACTTTACAGTCTGTACATTATGGGCCTATACATTTTACTACAAGGAGGAAAAAACCAAACAAAAAAAGCCCAACCCCTCCTTTCCCACCCTCAACCCTCAAAAAAACAAACACATTTAAATTCTACAGTAGTACAAAAATAAACAGTCCACCCTTAAAGAGACTTTCTTTTAGGCCCTTGCTTAGACAACAGCTTACGATGGGAAAGAATTAGTATTTTCTATTTGGCGTCATTTTACAAAGCCGTGCCATACAAACCAAAGGGAAAAGTAAATCACACCCATAAGAAAATAATGTTACCAATCTCATCCCTCCCTTCCAATTCTTCATTGCCTGAATTCCAGTTCATCCACACTAATGACCTTTGCTGGCATAGAGGGCAGTGGCTGCTGAAGGACATCTGAACCAAACCATTTTGCAAGTCCCACTGGTGAGGCACTTCCTTGACTGTGTCTCTGTGGAGCAAGAGGCGGGGCAGTTCTGGCTGCAGCACTGTGCTGAAGAGTCTGTGGTAAACTGCTGGGGACCTGAGTCGAGGGACCTACATAAATGAAACAAAGGAACTGGTTAACGTCCACAAAGCTGTGTTTTTGCCTTTTTCCCCTACAGAACTGAAAGAAAAGCAAATAAAGTGAACTGCTCAGATCACCAATGATTCAGAATTGAGGACTAAACCACAACACAGCCAGTGCCTTAACCACTAATGTCATACTGCTTATCTAATCCAATACAATAAGATTCTGCAGGAAGAAAATGTAAAAAAAAAACAAAAAACAAAAAAAAAAAACCAAAAAAACAAACAAAAAAAAAAAAAAACCAACCAACAAATGGATGTGTTACTAGAAAGAACAAACATGTCCAATATTCTAATAACCAGGGGTTGAAAAACACACATTTAAAAATGTAAAACATATACTCCATGCATTGTGCAGAGAAGATGCTCACTCACCATGTCGCTGTTGCATCATTGCCAGATGCAACGGAGCCCCCGGCCTAGGGCTCAATAACGGATGTCCAGCTGCAGTTAGGGAATAGAACGGCTGACTAATAAGGGGTGGGGGGAGTCCTTGTAAATGAGACAGATCCACACTTTGAGGAAATATTCCTTAAAAAGAGGGGGGAAAAATGGTTAAATATTGTAAAAAGTACACATTTCAATTTATCCTTAAGAATACACTTCCATGCTCACCTGCTTGTAATAATGCTGGTGGCAATTGCTGGGGAGCAATACCCTGAGTCAACATCCGCTGTACAACTCCAGGATGCAGTGAAGGAGGTGTGGGCCGCACAAGAGACACATGTGGTACAAGAGGTACAGGGCAAACTGGCCGTGGAAATGAAGCACTGGGCACTGGAGACACAATCGTGGGAGTCCTCCTGCCTGCTGACCGTGGACGGTACTCCTGATCTTTGGTAAAACGGCTCTGGTTAGACAAGGGTGTAGAGCATGTAGAGCGCGGGAAGCTGCAAGGCTTGCTGCCTCTGTCTGCGCTTTCAGTAATATCTTGGAAAGAAACACAGGTTTAATATACCAATGGTTTCAATCTACTATAAGCTTTCACTTACAAAGAGGATGTAGACTTAACTGAATTTCTTTAAAAGTCTGTCTTCCATTTGTAAAATCTAGTTGTTTTTTTTTTTTAAATATATAAACACCAACATGCATATGAATGTTACTGTCCACCTATGTGTCTTTTTGGTGTGCAAAGCATTACCAATGTTACATCTGAAGGAAGCTAAAACTAATCAAAAGGTACAGCAAAGTTGCTGCAGACAGTGGCCTAACACGTACCATCTTGAGGTCTGCTTCCCTCCTCTGTACTCTGAGATGACTTTACTGTAGTACTCTCCTCTTTGCACTTTTCTTTGCTCTCATACATTTTCCGAATAACTGAGGTTGGTGTGAATGATGGGGACAACTTTTGAGGAGAATTTAAAATTAGTTACAAAAAAAAAAAAAAAAAAAAAAAATACAAGCAAAGGTAGTATGCATGATGAGAAAAGCAGTTATTAGCTCTATTAACAATACCTCTCACACACAAGATTTATATTCTTGTACAGAACACACACCCTACAGAAAAAACTGGAACAGATAGGCAAGACATACCATACTTGTGACTGAATTTACAGGAGAGCTAGCTGTGGCCCGGTGTACTCCAGGTCCAGGGGATCGGATAAGCCTCTGTGGCCTAAAAAAAAATTAAAATAAATAAATAAAAACAAAAAAACAAAACACACCCTGATTAAGATGGGGTGGGGATGATTGTGCGAGATAGAAACACTTGGCATAATGGTGGTAGTGTTCTTACCAGCAGAAATGACAGAGTGGACTAGAAGCCAATGGAACTCACAATACATGTACATTTAGATGCAAAAGAAATTGACATTTGTTTTCTATTTAAACTTCTGTACAATGCACTTAACTAATCTCTGTTTATTTATGATGGGAACTGCCTCACTGATATTTACACCAGATTTTAGATGTAGGCTTCAAACAAAGAATGAGTTGTCTGGAAAGAACTGAATGTAATCAAAAAGACTGCCAAAAAGTGAACTGAAGTCCATAAGAGTTTGATATTGTTAAATTGAAAGTTGGGACAGGCACTATTGTGATGCTTTTTATGTAGTTTCTTCTAATACTAGACAGAATCATACATTCACTGGCTTTGTTAAAGTCATTGATTTAAAAAAATGCAATTCAATTGTTTGAAGTTCTTCATTTTGCTTCTTCTACTTTAACTCTAGCAAGACATCACAGTTGTCAATACTAGCTACAGATTAAAATATGCAACTTATTTTCCACGTGTTGCTGAACCCATGTATTCATTCTAAGATCTGCTCAGTGTCATGTGCGATTATCCACACTTAAAGTTTAGAGCAAAGCAGCGCTGCCAGATTTATTATCTCCCAGCACTGCTAGTCTTCCGAGTGTGCCACATGTTTAAATAAATGTTCAAATATTGTATGCCATCAAGCTGCATGGACCTTGCAGCAGTCTACTAAGATGAAGAAAGGAAGTTGTTCACACATGGCCATAGAACATGAACGAGGAAATGATAAACCATGTGCAGTTAATAGCAAAATGTTTGTGATCAGTTATCCAAAATATCGTTTCAGTGGACCATGCAGAAATACTCTCATTAAAACACAAACTGGTATAGCAGCACCTCATTTGTAACATACAAATGTTACCAACTGAAAATCCAAAAATATTTCTGTAAATTGCCATCATCTACACAAACATGATGCAGACTATAGAACAGGAAAGTTGTGACTTTTTTTCAGCATGTACATTTCCTATTATAGATACTTCATGGTTAAGGTGCTTTATAGTCAGACAATTCTTGGAAAAAGATTTGAATGTTAACTGATCTACTAGCTCCAGAAAAATAGTATATATCCAAAGCCACAACTGCTCTACACATTTTATGAATTAACTGCAAATTACTGAAAGATACTTCTGGTTAACAAATTTCATCAAGTTAATTTCAGCAACACACAAGATGAAGCTCTCAAAAAGGAGTATTTCATTAGCTAGCTTTTTTACCGGTTTCTAAACCCATCTCTAGCCTTATCAGGCTGAATTTTGTTGTAACCAGATTGGTATATTTGTCTTGCATGCATCGCCAGGTCCTGCTGAAAAGAGAGGGCCTCCAGTGTTGCCTGGTCCATGCTCAAAGATACCTGAAAAAGAGAACAAACCTTGTGAACATGGACACATTTTAGCTTCACCACACAATTACAATTCTTGCTTATTAAACTTAAATTTGACAAATACACAGCAAAACTGCCAACAGTTAACACCAAAAAAATAACTATGCCACACAGAAAGACAACACCATTTGACATATAAAGCAAAATGCAGAATAAATAGCCCGTGACAGAGTGCAAAAGGCAAGTGAAATAATTGTGCCCATAAAGGCAAAATGGGCCAACTGCTTGCTAAGAAATGTTTCCACATAACTTTTCCATTTAAAACATTCTGTAAAAACAGGATTTTAAATCATGATGAAGTGTATATTTCTAGCCAGCCAACATACTAGTACCTACCTTAGGCGTGAAAACTAATCTATTTTAAACGAAATTTAACGGCTTGATAAAACTATTGTAACATCTAAAGCCCATGTCACATTATACGACTTATCCAGTGATTTGTAGCCTTCATTTACATAACATCTTGGCCAGTCTTGAGATAGCATGCTCCAGTGAAGACAACTGCCTAATGTTACATACCTGAAGACCGAGACAGACTACTCTGTGATTGGCCATGATAAAATTAAACCTATTTGATTTTCTTTGGTTGGAGTGGCAGGCTCTATTCAGCTTGAAGAACACCACACAGAATATAGTGAAGAATATGGAAGATGTGTGTTTTGAACCTGACAAATAGAGACACTAAATCAGCATGATGGTTTGCTTTATGGATTAAAATGCATGTACTTCATCTATTAACCCTTTAAATAGCACCAGTGCAGCTCTGGCTCCATCAGGAAGCATGGGGGCTGTGGATCTTAAACAGAGGTGAAGCTCATCTATCTGATGGGCAGAGATTATTACTAAACTTACTTCAGCGGTTAACCCTTCCAACAGCACTGGCTCCCTCAATCAGAATCCTATTTGATGTCTGGGAATAGGGTGAACATGAATGTGCTGGGAGATTGTCACACAGTCAGTAAAAGTGATAAGAGGCTTTGACAAGATCAGCGACTGCAATCGGTAAATCTGATAAGACACTTTGAAAAAAATCGTATAATGTAACATCGGCTTAAGCTGTAAAAAAAAAAAAAAAAATATATATATTTTTTGTATACACACACACACACAAACCACCTGTACTGACCTGTTGAGGACTCACTGGTTGGTGAATGCTTGAGAAGTTTTCACTCAAGAGTGGTTGTGGACTTGAAACAAATCCTACAAAGGAATTGAAATCAAAGCCCAAAAAAAGTAAATACACAAAAAGAAACACCACACAAATGCCCTACTTTAATATTTCATGTTGATAATTAACAAATCTTTTTATCTGTGCCGACATCAGGGTGATCCCATATAATTTTATAACTGCCATCCTTTCATAATAAACTGCTAAGACAAGAAAGAACTAGACCTGACAAGGATGGAAAAAAAGGGAAGAACCAGATGCACAACTGTACAAAAGGATAAGGACATCAGACTGTGTAGTTATAGGAAAAACTGCTTACAGGTCCTCAGTTGACGTCTTCCTTAATACACTCCAAAAAACAGTGTCATTTTCAGAAAGACAGAAGACCACACTGGGACACTGACCATAATGCATATTTCCAGACACCCTCTGTCCAATGTTTTTTTGCCCATTTTAACCTTATTTGGCAATTTCAGATGTGCCGTTTTCTTTCACACTCTGCCTTTAGAGCTAGCATTCCAGCATTCTCTTCCCAGATACATTAGTAATTCTTTGGCTACATTTTAAACCAGTTTAAAAAAAGGTATCAAAACTACAGTGGAAGAATAAGATGCCTATAATAATGAACTTGGTGCAAGCCACCCAATTAAAGCCTGGTGATTAAAGAATAAACTACAGTCTTAAAGTGACCAAATCTTTTCTAAAAGCAGTGAAAAAATGTTTAAAAATTAATGGGGTCAAGGATCTATGTAAAGACAGCTAATTAAAGTTTATATGTAAAAGCCAAAACGGCCAATTACCAGCATTAGAGGGCAAACCGATTGGGTAGTAGTCTGGAGATGGTGTCCTCTGTGGAAAGAGAGGAGGAGATGGGTGCTGACTAAGAACAGGAGCCGACGGATCAGTAGTGCTCCCAAGTAAGCCACTTAGCATATTGGGGGAAGATGAACGGGCAGAAATCTGTGGCCCCAAAATTTCCTGAGATCAACAGAAACAAACCCAAATATAAACAACGTAAACCATTCATAAAAAAAAAAAAAAAAAATAACACTAAGCTATATATAACTGTTGTGATAGTGCTGCCAAAAAATGGATGGTCTGACAAAGTGCACATAACAGTCTTAAAAGGTTTATACCCCTTTCATACTCGGCACCTTTTCCTTAGTTGAAAAGTTGACCAGACCAAAAGTAGTTTTTAATGCAGCTGAGGAACTTCAATTAAGGAATACATACATATGTGGATTCTGTCCTGTTGCTATTTCACATCTTCAATTATTGTGCAAATTACATATTGAAGTGGGAACAATGTTTTCAAATTTCCTCTCATACAGCATATTTCTATGTCGAATTCATCAGTATGAAAAATTACACATTAGTGAATCAACCTAATATAACTGACACCATGCGATATGCTAGTCATCCTTTTGACTTGCATAAAAGAAACTGCTTATAAAATTCTGAAAGTGAAACACACACTTTAAGTTAGTAACCTAAGACAGCAGTAAGCATACAACTCAAAAAAAGCCACAAACTTTTACCTCTAGAAGGGTGTCGATAAATTATAATTGCAAGTGGCAAAGGGTATTTTCAAATAGTATATATTTGTTCAAAATTAGGACAATTAACAGAGTAATAACAGACTAAATGTTTTAAGACAATGTGGTAGCAGTGACATTTCTTCTGTGCCACTGGTTTATTACATGTAGACAAAATGAATACACTGAAGATACATACCTGCAGCAGATTTTTCTGTGAGGTGTTTTGTACAGGCAGCTCTGGAGGATGAACCAACTGGCTATTGAGATTTTGCTAAAAAAATAAAAAAAATAAAAAAATAAAAAATAAAAAAAAAGCCTTGCTCTCCATATTCCCACAACGGAGAGAGAGAGAGAGAGAGAAAAAAAACAAACAATACAGATAAGGAATTTTACCTTATGAGTATATGGGTAAGATGACCTACTGGAGTGCGAACAAGAAATATAACACACAACACACCACACAACCGTGCAATTAACAAGCAAGCAATATTCACCATAATCATCCTGTGAGATAGGCACTAAGGAAAGAAACTTTACTGGTCAAAGACAGAAATTTCCATAGACTTTAAACAAAATACAGTGAAGACCAAAGTCAAATAAGTTCCTTAATTGTTTAAAATTAACATTGTGTGTGTCAAGATACAGACAATAGGAAGTAAGAAAATGACTTTTTTTCTATTTTTTTTTTTTTTTTTTAATTAAAGTGTTATGACTGGAGCACCACAGCAGAATGGACCATTAATTATCCAAAAGGCAAAGCACTGTGTGCTTTCATCAGATGAATTACAATAAGCATTACAACCAAATGCAGTGCACATCATTTTTTTTTTTTTTTTTTTTTTTAAATACCCCACCCCTACCTAGTAGTATACTAGGGATTGTGTATAACCACCTCAAATAAAGTCAAGCTTTTAAATAAAACTCATTCAGCAAGAGCAAATAGTTTTGACCATAAAGTAGCTTTAATTTACAATTTATTTTTAAGGCAAATGTATCAAATTTCATTTTTTGGATTTTGGATCAAGGACCTGTGGAAGATGTGGACTATATACAGGTAGCTAGAAAATAAGTTTAATCAAACCTGTTAACCTATAAAAGCAGATTAAAGACCTATGAAAGCAAACAAAACTGTAGTTTGTCTCAAAAACCACACACCATGTGGAGCATTAAAGTGGTTAAAGTATTTTACAGCACAAAGTTATGCCCATCACTTAATTATGCTCAGATTTTGTTGGTCTATTAAATAGCTGCACTTATAAAATTGATTTACTTACAGGACTCTGTAGATACCAGAAGACCTACTGTACAATCGATGGTTTTAACAAGCCTCCAAGATAACAGTGCAGTACCAACTTACATTTACTTTAGGGGGGGTTGGAAGTGTGCCGCTGGCCTTCATGCTGCTAACAAGTTTATTAAATGCAGACATGTCTCCATCTTTGGTTTTAGCAGGTCTGGACCCTGCAGCAGCTGTAAGCACCTCCTCCAACTGCTCAGCCATGAATGGCGTGCCAACCTTTTGCTCAACCTCTACCTTTAGCCCTTTGAGGCCAACTTCAACTTCCTCCAAAGATAGGACTACTCCAGAATTCGCTGTGAAGACAGAGAAAGATGCACAAGGTAGTTTTTTTTTTTTTTTTTTTAAATAAAAACACACCACACACAAATGTACCGAACACAAGATATTCTTACAAACTGTGGTGAACACAGAACTGACTAACTTACAGCTTTCTTTTAGCTTTTCCTTGTTAGCTGTTAGACTGGACAGAAGTGGCTTCAAATCAACTTTGGCTTTGTGCAGCATTTCAAGAATATCCACCTTTTCTCTTTTTTCTTCTCCGGAATGTATTGGAGCAAAATAATTTGAGAGTCCATGTTCTTGGACATGCTCTAGACCTTTTTTTGAGGGAGAGGAAAGACACACATATTATCAACTAGGTACATAAAACAAAATATTGATTTAAAATCAGATTAAAATTGAAGGAAATATCCAGCAAAAACATATGCTGCAAAGTCTGACTATAACTAGTAACGTTAACCTCTGGTAATGCTCCTTGGAGTAGTGTGGAAGAAAACAGTCTTGTGCTAAAAGTGTGCCACTACTGCCCCTAGGCAGAAAGGTAGAAATACAAAATAAATTAAAAAATAAAGCAGGAAATAGAGGTTAACTTGCAGTTTACACAGAAATTGGTGTGGGTGTGGATGGAGCCTTCACCACTTAAACCACCATAAGCTTATGCTAAACAAAAAGTAAGCATGCTTATTAAATGCATTATAATGACTCAAAAATAAGTAAACCATGATTCCTGGCTGCTGTAGACTGCTTACAGGAGTGGGTTGTAGTAATAGTTTGAAGTATGCCACTAATCTGTGAAGATTTCAAATCCATTACTAAGCTGACAGGGAGATGCATGACAATGCAGCAGATGACACAGAAAGGTTATTTAAAAGTGCTTTCATTCAGAAAATGTTTTCAGAATCAATACATAGCCTGGGTGACTAAGGGCTACTATCTGAAAAAGCCAGGAGTGATTTTGGCATAGACAGCTCAGATGAGTTGCCCATACCAGACAAGGTTCATAACACATTCTAAGAATATGTTAAATGTGTGAGTGTTTATAATGGCGAGGATCCATAATGAAGCCAGAAGCCAACCAATGCTGCTGCCCCAAAACCCCCACCCAAATGGACCCAACTCTGTTAACTGTCAACATTCTACATTTAAAAACTGAAGGACAACAATGGCTTCTATCTGTCCTAGATATGAATTATACATTGTAGTTTGACCCTCTCCTTTGTGATTTCCTGTTTAGAGGTCTATTTGCACATCAACACCGCCCCATGAAATTGCCCCCATCTCCAAACCCCCACCCATAACCATGTGTTTCACATGTCCAAATTAAACATTAATATGATGGGACCACACTGTAATTTTAATAAGATTCCTGAAGTATACACAGTCTGTCCTGCTCATAGAAACTTGGATAGTTTTCATGTTTGTGTAAATGTAACAGAATCATTTAAAATTACTGTCAGAAGACAAGCAAGGTTAAAATATTTTCAAACAGTTTATTTTTAATCAATATGAACACAGTGAAATTGTCTACTACCATCTAAACTTTTTCAGATGTGGCTGGAGAGGGCCCAATGTGTTGTCTGGTGATTAGCACACAGAAGAATTTCACTGTGCTCTGTACATGAGATAGTGGTTCTATAAACCTTATAAGTAAATCAGTAGCAAATATCAGTAGCCAAGCCATTTAGTAGGACATTGCCTTTCAGCTTAAAAGACTTGACATGTGGGGTTAGAGAAGTGTCCAAAACTGTTCCACTGCAAAGCTACCATAATCCACTTGCCCAAAGGAGACAGATTGTGGTTTATGTAGAGAATGAATGAAATCAGCAAACAAATACTCCCAAATTTCAAAGTAAAAATCTCAAGGAAGTAGAGGCTTTTGTTTTGTGTTTCTTCTGCCCCATCCACAGCAACTGTAAGCTGCTTGGGAAAGATTCTAATTTATAAAACACAGCTTTACTCAACTTCTTTTTCTATTTCAGAGCATATACATTAAATTGTTCTTGAAGAAATTAAATTCAATAATAACCTCATTTATTTGGAATTCAAAACAATCATCCATCGCATGGGTGACTGTCCAATGCCTTAAAGCAGAAAAGAGCATGGCACTACTTCTCATTTTTATTATTATTGAGCGGCAATTACACATGCTATAAAGACCTGAATATTGACGCAAATAGATTAAATATACACAATCCTGGTCTGTAATGGAAATAAAATCTTGCTATACCTTCTTTATACAGTATGCCCCACTTTATGTCCTAGTAAATACTAATTATCAATATATTAATCAAATTGACAATCACTCAGAATATGGGACCACAGCAGGAAGCACTTTAACACAGAAGCTTATCTGTTGCAAATCTACAACATAATAGCTTTTTTCCCTGTTCTTTCAAACCTACACAGTATTTAATGCTTGGAAAAACGTCCAGGATTAAACACACTTAAGAGAAATATGTATAGAGAATGTCTTCACATCTTATGAACAATTACATTTTAAATTCATCTTCCCATCATAATTTTTCCACTACTTTCCAATCTGAAACTTTGCTAAAAAGGACCCATTATTATTATCCACATCTCCCACCCTTTTCTATTCCAGAAGAAATACAGATCAGTCTTGAAGACTCAGACAGCACCTCAACATTGGCATTGGTGTTTGTTTTACTGGCTATGTAATGCATTATTCTCAACATCTTTAAACACATGAGACACATTGCCAAAACAAAAGATGACCTATTGCATCCTAAAAGCATTTTAAAAAATGACAACTAGTAGGCTGCTCTAGATTTCCTGAGTTGAATTATATAGACACACATTAGGGTATAAAAGAATTTTGAGGAAAAACTGTTCAGTTGCCATGGTAACTTTCCTAAAAATAAAGTTCCAGTTCTGAATTGTTAACTGTTCCTTGAAAGGCATGCTATTTGCAACAAGTACCACTTGAGATATCCTACCTGCCAGTCGCTCTAGCTCTTCATGTGGGGTAGATCGAAGACTACTGGACCGGCTCGCAGATGGACTATGGGTTCGTGAAAACCACTGGCTAAAACGACTCGATGCTGCTGGAATAGAACCTTCACCAAGTACATCTTCAATCATCTTCACAGAAGGGGGGGGGGGGGGAAAAGAGAGAAAGAGAAAAAAGAAAGTCATACTTTGAATCAGAACCCCTTAACGCACTGGAACAGTAGTAGTTCAAGAGATAAGGAGAACACACTTACGTGAGCAATAACAGTCTTCAGGGGATGTGGTCTGAAGTGAGCATTCCATATAACTTTGACTCCATACTAGTTTAAACACTAATTGGATTTCATAAATACAACCATGCAGATATATGAAGACCTATGCGTTTCGTTCATGTACACCACCTTCTGTTTTATCAAAAAAATCAAGTATATCTTGAAGACATAATCCCCACTACTTGAGCTATTCATACTTTCCACTTACAGAAAGTGGGACACATTACATATCTTTACTACTGTTCATAACTAGTGATGGGCATAATTTTATTTTATTTTTTTTACTAAATCCATTTTTTTATTAAATGCCACCTTGAAAAATAGATACTAAAACAAACACCCTGCATCCCCAAAGAAATCAGACTATAAATGAGATTGCAAGAATTTCAGGAACATAAACCAAAACTCCAGTAGAACCAACATCCCTCAGAAGGGGACAAATCTCAACAATACCACCCATTACCCATAGACTCATAAGACAAAAATTAAAAGCTAAGGCACTTAAGACAATTAACGAATGAAGGGAGCACACTGGAGGTGGGCACTGTAGCCCACTTTTCCCTTCTTGCCGTAATTTTATAAGCCATCACCACATTTCCACCACTGGTGAGGACAAAGACAAGTAAGCATGCATACTTTAGTTAAGTGTATAATACTTGAAGGCTTATGGGGGAAAAAAAAACAAAACAAAAAAACCCACCACACACACTCCCCAGTGTTTTAATGGTATACGGTTGTTCAGCTCTTTCAATATTCAGCCATTGGGAGGAAACAGTGATTTAGGAAAAGGCCACCATGTCATGCAGTGCTCCCCGCAAGTGCTTACCGAAGCCAATCCTGGCACTGTCTTGTCCAGGTTGAAGAACTCATTGAAGTCAAAGTCTCCCGAAGCTGGCTCAGGAAGTTCAACAGCATTTGGCACCTCTTGATCAGCAGCCGTGTCAGAAGATATTTCCACCTCAGCTTCTTCTATCAATCCCCCATTGCATTCAACTGCTAAGTACACATGAGTGAGGCCAATGATTACAACAAAGAAACTACATGCTACTAGTATGATATAGGAGGAAATTGAAAAGCTAGAAGTGCACATGAACAGCCTACTTTCAAAAATATTACACAAGTCTGAATAAACACAAAACATATCTAAGAAACACATACAATTTTTATAAGTCCAAAGTAGTGTAAATTCCAGTTTTGATGAAAAGCTCAATACAGAGCATCAAATGTTTTAAGAAAATAAAATCCTTAACCTGTCCATTTAGTTAAAAGAGAGCCATTATTTTCTGGCAACAAAGGGCAGGACAGAGAAATCCACCTTCTCTCTCCTTGTCCAAATAATTCACACCGCTCTGAGCACTTTACAAAGCACACAAGCAGAGAGAAAAAAAGAAACGCACGCACACCAGATGTGTGTTAGAAATATTTTAGGAACTATTCATAGCTGCTACACACGTACTGATGCTGGGTCTTGTCAAGCTCACTACCACATTACCATGAAAAGGATCATATATCCACTTACTATAAAATGACACTTCAGCGCAGCTTGGCTTAGAACTTTACACGTATAATAATATCTAAAGCACATTTAGATTAAGTAACAGTTCAGATTAAATCTTAGTTAATTCTGCCCATAGTTAAATAAAGCTAACAAATTTCAGTAAAGTGCATATGCTGGCAACTTAAGGAATGTTCAACCAAAAACCATTTAGTTTTCCCAAAAATTACTTGTGTCTTGCACACTGTAAGAATACAACTGACAAGTGGATTAAGTGATACAGCTAACAAGGTTTTTCTTCACATTGAAATTATTAATATTTGCTGTGATCAAACAAACTGTTAGAACAGTGGTGTATCACCATTCTCCAGGAAAACAAGATTAAAAATTCTTGGTTACAACTACAAATCACACTAGTTAAGGGGGAAAGAAACTGGGTCCCCATCTCAAATTAAGGGTGAAAAATGGCCTTAAAAATGACATACTTTACTAAAGAACCATTGTGGCATACACAAAATTCAATGAAATTTTAGTTATACCTGATTTGTGCCCTAATAAGCAAATGCATTTATATGAACATTACTAATGACATTGACCATTAAAAAAAAAAACAAAAAAAAAAAACAAAATTAAAAGAATAGAAATGTATGCTAAACAGTAAAATTGTCACTCTAAAACTGGGAAACTAAGGATGCAATTTCTCATAAATTAAAAAAAAAAAAAAACCTTAAGTATAGGATAATGTAACCCAGTACTAAAAAACATCATGCAAAACTCAAATCTTGTTATGACAGATTAATAGCAAGAATTTTGCAAGGCCTTCACAATGAACTTTAAATCCATTCCCATATTGGCAAATGCACACTTAATACAACAAGTACAAAATTCTAAATCCACCAAGTTAGGCTGTTTGAGTGTTTGCTATTCAGGGGAGCCATGAATACAGTGGCCTTTGTTCAGTCCTTGATAGGGGATAAAAAAAGGTGTCAAAGATGATCCAGATCTCAGTCACTTTATTGATCCTATTTATAAATGTTGAATATAACATTGTTCTTCAGCTTGCACATATTAATTTTTGAAGCTCCACAACAAATGACAGATTTTTCTTTTAATGGCACAGGCAATATAAAGGTAAAAATTTATCAGCTACTTAAAATTGAATTGCAGCAAGAATCCTGTTTAAACCCACTAAGGTTTCGTTGCTATATATTTTAACAAAAACATACAGATACACTTGGGAGTTTCAACCTCACAAGGTTTCAGAAACTAGTGGAGCGCATGAGGTAATCCAATGTGTGTTTTCTATTAAATAAAATTAAGTTATGTATTTAACATTTTAATACACTGATTTTAAACAAAAAATGTGCGGCTTTTCCTCTCAATATGCATTCACTCAACATCAGTGCTTAAATCAACTAAAAAACTTACAGTGAAGCAAAGCATGGGGGAAGAAGCGGGAAAAGAAAAAGAAAATGTGAGCTTGTGGATGACCAGCATTAATAATCATTTACCACAAATTCTCCTCACAACTATAGCCACATAAACTGAGAGACTTAAAAGTTAATTGCTTCGTCACAATGTGCAATTTGATCCCCCCTCAATACTTACAAGATTTGGGCGATGAAACAAAGTTAGCAAGTCAACTGTTAACTCCTAAACACGAACACTGAATAATTTATTTTTTTTCTGGGGGAATAGGACATCTTTGACAGGGACTTTAAACAGGGCTAAATCATGAACACTGCTTAGGATGCCATCGTTAAAAGCCTTGCAAACAAGATTAAGTTTTCAAAATAGAAATGAAAATGAACTGGAGGAAATAAAACTTTATCCAACTGTATTCAGTTTATTACGCTAGCCATTAAATAGTAGACTAAATAACACTGAAAAGAGAAACAAAAAAAAAAAAAAAAAAAAAACCAACACACAAACCAAACACCTCATTTAGTCCATTTAAAAACGTACCTTCTCTTGCTGGCTCTGACCGTTTGCGTGACCGCTTGTATCTTCTCTTATCCTCTTCAAGAATCTTATCATCAAAGCCTGTAAGTTCAATGGTTTCTGACTGACTGGTTGGCCCCCCAGAAAACCATTCTGGCTCCTCTTCTGTGTAAGAATCATTTCGTCGTCTTTCACCAAAAATTCTTTTATCCCCAAAATCTCTCTATAATGGTGAGAAAAAAAAAAGGGGGGGGGGGAAAGGAGGGGAGATTGGGAAATTAATAACCAAGTAAATAAATCTAAAATGTAAGGCATCCATAAAAATGTTACAATTTTACTATATGTTAAAACCCTACCACAAATATATTTAATCCTCTACACTACTGACCCGAAATCTCTTATCCTTGTAATCTCTCTCACGGGGATGAGACTCTCTGTCTCGTACATCCTTTTCTGTGCGCATCTCTCTCTCAAACACTCTGGATGCAATAATCCTTCCACTGCCAATCCGACGACTCCCAGCAACTCGTGTGTTTTCATTCTCTTTGTTTTCTAATGGGCTAACAGCCCTCCTGGTAATGGAGGCAAGAGGGACATTTACTTGACACCCCCCACCAAAACTTCTTCTTTGCGGGCTTAGGACCACATCAATGTCATCTTCCTTCACACGCTCACGGGGATCTAAGAAGGGAAAACAGACTGTCATGAGAAAGACTCTTAAAAATATATTTTATATTGGCAGAAGTGTTCCAAAGACCATAAAAAAATGTCACAGAGTATTGGCTACCCACAAAGTAGACAACATGCTTGCTGTTCAACAACAATTAAAAAGTTTAACACCAGAAACTTAATCTGCTTTTATACATAATATGGCTAGTCCAAAATGACTACAATTTAGCCTTGTATATTGCCAGTCAGATGACCAAATAATTCCAAACACATTAAAAACAAAACACCGAAAATGTGTGCAATAGATACCAATTGTCAACTACACAGTCTTTGACCTAATAACTATCACTTGAAAAATCAATTTGTTTACAACTTACAAAGCCTATAATGCCAAGGCAAGACTACAGGTTGGACTATAAACACAGTAAATTTTAAATTTATGAGCAGCACAATTGACTTGTTAGCTTGTGCCTCACCAATTCACATTAGTTTCAAGCATTGAGAAGGTTAAGAAAAAAAAAATTACTTGTGCTTATTGTGCTGATGCAAATTTACTTGCGTATTTTCCATCAGCAAGACTAATGTTGAACTAAGACACCTGCATTTTGAATTATATATTGTATATGTAATGAGCACCAATAAGTATAATAATCTCATCTTTTTAAAAAAGAAAAAACAACAAATATCAACATCTTCAAAAAGCACCCCCACCCTAAGACAAGGGATGGAAGCTTCGTGCTATAATACCTGCAGATTTACTTTGTGTGCCTTTAATGTGGCAATACACTGAACATATATGTTTAGAGAGATGCAGATACACAAGTGTTTATTTTACTTTGACAGTTTAGGTAGTCTATTTTTGTCATTTTTTTAACCAAACAAGGTGGGTCCTCCGTTTTACCACTTATCGTGAATATTAGAACATTCATAACAGCATTGCAGTTGAAGCCTGGGGGTATTCTTTCAAAGTGTCTCCGCAACTTCTGCCCCAAGCTCACCCCCCCTCAACTGTCCATAAAACACAGCAGCAGAGGTAATCAATTGTGTGAAGTACGTCTTCAAATGTTATTTTTAGAACTTAGGAAAGCATACAACAGAGCAAGGGTATAACTTTACTGGTTCCGAAAGGTGCATGCAGGTAGCACCAAGGACGCCAGTGTGTTGTAATATTTATTAAATAGGACTGTGAAAAGATCTTGAGCTCTTCTGGTGGGAAAAAAAATGCACTAAAGCAGAAATTATTTCAGAAACTGCATACAAAATTTACCCAAGAGGATTGCTGCTGTTATGACAAAAGGAAGTCATGGCAAATATTTATTTTCATCCCCCACCAACATCTACTACTTTACAGGAAGTTTAAGTGGAAAGCTATTCTTGCCATTATTTTTAAAATTACTCGTGTGACAGGAGAACCTGCCAGTTTCACTGCAGATTTTGGCAGTCTGTCTTGCTTCCGTTTCTTCTTGTAATCCCAGACAGGTTGATGAGGCCGAGGTCAGGGCTCCGTGGGGGGCCATTACCATTGTTTGCAGGCCTCCCTGTTCTTTGTTATACTGCAGATTGTTAATAATAATATACATATACATTTCCCATGCTCGAGGCACTTACAGAATATAAGAACGAACGGCAGGGTATACATTATATAGCATTATACAAACCAAATAAAGATTATGACAGCGAATTCAGAGAAAAAAAGCCTAACAGACAACATAATTGATGGTCTAGCACACACACACACACACATACAGGTTACATGAGCATCTTGACAGAGGTAAACTGAGAGAAGGGTAGTAAAGTCAAGTAGAGCCAAAAGTCTTCCTGAAGAGATGAGTTTTGAGTTGTTTTTTTTTTTTTTTTTTTTTAAAAAAAAAAGAATTCATGGAGTCAGCTGACCTCATTAATTTAGGTAGGTCATTCCAGAGTCTGGACACTATACAGCTGAAGGCCCTGTCACCCAATTTTGGCAGTGTTTGGGGTCACTGCCATGCTGCAGAACCAGACCAGACACCTCCCTAATGGTGCTGCATGATGGTGAAGAATCTTCCTACATCTCTCAGCCTTGAGGAGGTCATCAATTTGATGAAGTAACCAACACAATTTACGGATATTAAGCTGACAACCTGCAGAAAACTTCCACCATGCTTCAATGTAACCCTGGGATGTTCTTCAACGCACTGTGCTCCCACCCTTTGGCAGAACTGGCTTCTGTTAGAGCCAAATATTCCAAAATTTGAATTTTCAGTTCAGACTCTCTGCTGCCAGTGCTGTTTACTCCATGTGCGAGTTGCTTGGTTTTATTTCTACGGCACAGGAATAGCTTTTTGGTTGCAACTCTTTCATGAAGGATTCTCTGGCTTGTACACGGGTGTACAGGGTCCTAGTGCCTTCTGCATCAACAACAGTAATGGAAGTTACCTTCAAAAGGGAAGCAAGCTGGATAAACTCTGCTTCCATAATCAACCATTGTTTCCAGCTCTCAACCTTGTCTGTTAGTGCTTTTGTAGAAGCAGCATATCTGGAAATACCCATTTGCCACAAAATTTCAAATTGGGAGAGACCTTGATAAAAGGACGATTACCTTGTGCCTTGCCACTAAGTTCATTTTTGCAGGATAAATTGCCACATCAACTTTAGTGTAGTTGCCCCTTTCCCCATCCAGTTTGATTCTCTCTACAGTTGTTCCTGTTTCAGTTAATCACTTGTTAATCACACCTACACACGGTTACCGATTAGTTTATCATATTTGCGTAATCAACCTCTAGGCCATTTACCTACAAATTTAACTTTTTACAAGAAAGTGGTCTATTAGACCATGCAAGTTTCTTGAAGGACATTCAATTCTTATTGTATTGGTTCACTTTTTGTAAAAGGAATATTGGGAGCTCTAAGATAAGCTTTTTTTCCTATTGACATTAATGGAGAAGACAAAATAACCACATGTAACAAACATTTTGATAAATGTTATAAAGTGGCCAAGACTTTTGCACAGTACTGTATATATATTCATTATACCCCTGTTGATTGTTGAAATTATTGGCTGATTTTACCAATTTAGTGTCCTAATTTATAATCAAAAAGGTGACAACTCAATATTTACACGATTAAGGGCCATAACACCACAGTGAGCAGATTAACCATCTACCTAACACAGGACTACAGCAATACAAAGCTCAACTAATGTTTACTCAAGGAATTGAAGCTCAAGTCTCTAATGAATTGAAACTATTAATGTACAGGATATTTCCACAGAATTTGAACTTACCTGCTATTCTGCGTTTTAAAGGTATTCTATCATCTGATAGATCTTTTTTTATACCATCCACTGGGGAACTCCTTTCAGAAGTGGGATATAAGGAAGCATGCCATTTCTCAGGATCCCAAATACCATCACTAAACAAAAACATAAGCACACTAAATATCTCTTTTCACCTTATGAAGTCATCCTAAAAAATACAGAACCTAATGTTAAGCATGAAGGACAACCACTGTTAAATCTTGCTGCCCACGACCACAAAGTCACGAATTTCACTTTTGACAATGATCCAAAAGGCATACTACTGAGAAATGGCTTTTAAAAGAAGAGATCAGTCTTAGAATCCCCCAGTCTGAACTCTAACCCTACAAGTCTATGACTGCATGTAGGGAGACAGCCCCTTATAATACGACCGAGCTTGAGCTATACTTCAAAGTACAGCATGATAAAATAGCAAGAAATTCAAATTTTGCCAATTTATAGAGAGATATCCTGAAATCAAAAGACTGAAGTAATCAAAGTAAAATGTACACATCTGAAGTAAATAGGCTCATGGAATTATACAACCAAGGAATTAATGTTCATAATGTTTCACTAGCCAATTCTTGCTGCTTACAAGATCCTATCAAAAGTGAAAAACACTGACATGATTCCCCCACCCCAAATTTCTGCCTTTGCATCCAACATATCTTAAAATGTAGTGATCTAGATTTAATATTTACACACACACAAACTTGATTTGCAAAAACACACCATTATTCTAACATTAA
>JANRMT010062838.1:17280820-17415488 GCA_026402145.1 Polypterus bichir lapradei | reverse complement strand
TTTTTTTTTTTTTTTTTTTTTTTTTTTTTTTTTTTTTTTTCTTCCCCAGTTTCGAGTACAGGCACGTGAAATGACTTGATTATAGTCACACAATGTAAGCTGCCTGATCTGAACTCACAACCTCAGGGTATGAAGTCCCAAGCCTTAACCGCTACACCACACATTTTTTTAAAGCACACTGTACAGTTGAAATATCAAAATTTATATTGAACTGTCACAAAGTATCATACAACATGTAAATAAGAATGCCTGTAGATCCAGTCTTTAATATAATGAAAGATTTCACAAAGTGTCAAACAATTTCCTAGGGCAATCTCACACTGCAGTGAATGCATTATTTCCCTTTAGATCAGCAACACTTCTCTCTGTGCCTCTCATCTCCTTTTAGTCTTGTATTTTTGTGCTTCTTTAAAATGCTAGCACAAGGATATTCACTCACAGTCCTTGGAGGCTTGCAGGTTTTCAGTCCAACCGTTTTGCTAATTGGAAGACATTCCTTGCTTGTAATGAAACTTGGTATTTCACTATATTGGTTGCTAGGACCTGCAACCCTCCACAGGATTAAGAGGGCTTAGAAAATGGTATGTTATGATTGTTAGTGCTTTCATTCATTCAAGACAAATTGTAATTACACTGTAGGGTAGGAAACCTCACTCATGGTCCTGTGGAGCTGCAGGTTTTCACTTCAACAAATTTCTTAGTACCCATGTATTTGCTGCTACAGCAATGTTTTTCGTTTGTAATTTTAGTTAAATCAGTTTTTACAATTCACAACTCCTAATTGCCTGTTTAAGTTTACAACCACTGTTCATTTTTTATTTGTTTCCTATTTTCTTACCCAGCCATGGTTAATAACATAATGCAAATAACCAGGAAACCACCAGTCTCCAACTAACAGAGTTATGTTTATATCTGTGCATGTGTATCATGAAGTATCTTTGTTAGTAACATTTTTAGAAATAAATGAGAGAGAGAAAAGGGAAGCACTGTGAAGTGCAAATCAGGTTTGGTTCAAAAACATATGGATAATCACAGAAAAGGAAACTCTTATGATAAAACTAAAATTTGTCTTGAATGAATTAAAGCAATAGCAAGCAATGTAGTTAAATGTCAAGTTTCACTATCACCTGAGAGTGCCTTCTAATTAAGAAAGTTGTTGGAATAAAAACCCGCAGCTAATTATGGCCCTTTTGTATTGTGATTGAATATCCCTGAGCTAAAGTATATTCACTACAAACCGGGGCATATGGGAATAAGGTGTCTAATTAGTTGTTTGTTACCTTGTTATATGCACTTTATTGTTAATTGAACAATGCTGGTTAAAAAAGAATAGAATCTAAACACATATTTTAGCAAGCAAGCATAACTAAAGTATGTGAAAAATGACAACTAAATTAATTCATGTACCCCAAAAAAGGAAGACACCAGTAAGTAATTTGAAATTTGTAATAAAGTAAACTTGCACAAATGGTAATTTCTGTCACAACAGAATAAATGGAAAAATGATTGTGTATAATTAAAACAGATGTGTTATATTTGGTGGCCTGAAAGTTGAACCAACATTCATCAACTTTTCATCAACGCCTCAACACACACTACACGAGGTGATTTTCTGCAACACATTCTTTAGCAGATGGACACATTTGTAAAACAGAGAATAATAGTGAAACACTAGGCTCACCCGCCTTTTAAAGCGACCGACTTTTAAGTTGACCACTTAAGGCAATTCAATAAGTAGATCAATTTGATATTTTATACAAACTCATTTATTTGGTTATGTTGCATTTGAGCGGTATTACTTTAATACTCGTAGTTTCTGTTATTTTTGTGATGAAATTTAAACTTTTTCTATATTGAGGTCGCCCTTTTGAACCCCCCTCATATTTACTACGCGGTGAGCCATTTGTACTCCATCAACATTAATTATTTCCAGAGACATAATTTTGTCTATTTTTCCAGCGCATCGCGCACAAAAGCAAGGGAACGATGGAAGCACCAGAACTCTGCTCACATCATGTCGCTTCGTACCGCAAGCTGCAAGTAGTAAGTCTGTGATAAGCGGAATACCGCTACGCTTTCCACTCACGTGACGGAAGGAAAATTCCGACCGCTTTTATATAGTAAGAAAGAAGAAGAAGATATCGCACAGTCTGGAGTAGAAAATCATCTTTTACCTGGAAAAACGAAACTACAAATCCCATCGTGCATTGCAAAATGGACGGGGCGTGTGTGAAACTCCACGCATGCGTAGCACTCACGGGACGGAAGGACACCCGACCGCTTTTATATAGAAGGATTTGTTAAAGTTAGAACTTCATAAGTTCACTAAAGGGGAATATTTACATGATTGTAGGAGCGTTTGCCATGTACTCCTGCTTCAGTTATGCGGATTTTAAAATTCTATTTGAAACTGGTGGGTATCTAATGTTAGTACAAGTGCTGTTAGTAATATGTTAAAAGTGTTAAAGGGGCATTAGAATAACACCCAGAAGGTTACTTTTATAGATGTTTTTTAAGTGTCACTTTGTTAAGCACATCATGCAACAATTTTTATAACTGATCAGCAGTCACAACTGTAAGTGTGCCAATTGGTAGATCACATCACAATACTGTACTTTGTTAGAGTCCCAGAATTCATCCCTGCAGTGCTGGTCACAAAGGGACCAACCATGGAAAAGGCACTAGTCCATTACAGGGCTTGCTTACTCACACAATGAGAATTGTCAATGTGGTAAAACAAAAGTAGAAAAAATGCATATTATTTAACTCTAAGTAAAGCAGAAAGGCAAACAAGGTTTGTGTTTATTGGGAAACGTACATTCTGTGATGAAGAATAAAGGAACATTATTTATTTACTGTACTTATTTTTGTGATTTATCATTAAGTAAATCTAGAGATCTTGGTACAATGCATTCTGTTTCTCATTTATTGGCATGTGTGCATAGCACAACAAAATTCTTATTTGTACATCAGAGTAATGACAATAATGACATAACACTGACATGTTTATTATGCCTGTGAGATCTATGCAGTCACTAAACAACAGATGGCAACAAGTTTCCATTTATCATATAGGAAGAAGTGTTCAAATGCTCTTAGCTACACAATGGTGATTCATCACCAAGAGATTATAAAAAAGTATTGCTTGAAATCTTGCTTTTGATAGCATCTCATCTGCTTTTTCTGTACACAGTAAAGCATTTCTTGTAAGTTATTGAATTAGAAGATGGCACCATATTCCCTAATCAGAATATTTATTTTATGAACTAGCTTAGGTTTGTTTTTAATTGGAGGAAAGCTAGGCTAATCCTTAGGAGAAGCTGACAGATTCCAGAAGATGCAGACCACAATAGACTGGGAATTAAAATTTAATACTACTCTGGCGCCGGCCACAACACTATCCTTCTTGCCCTCGGTAATGTCTTAGTTTCTGGCTATGTAACTTTGTAAACTTGGCTTCATCCTATAGTTTCAATTTAGACAATACGAAAAACATTTCGGTTCTTTCAGTCGCTGTACTGATTGTTTTTCACATGCTTTACAGAGACAGGCGTAAAGCTCTCAACAGTGCTTTTCTTTTGTCTTCCATCAAGATGTGACAGACATTGTCCAAGGAGATGCTCTGTTAATCCGACTATTTAACTGTTACTCAAACCATCTGCACCATCTCCCGGATTTTCATTTTTTTTTTTTTTTTTCTTGCAACGTATTGGCCACAATCCTGCATGTTTTAAGAACCCACTTTCAAAAGACCTAATACGTAAACAGTTGAACAATTGAGACGAGAACAACCAAAAGCAGTCTTCTATGCACAAGACATTCTGTGTAAGAGCAAGAGATATCGAAATGAGGGGCAATACCGGGGCGAATTAAAGAAAGGCGCGAAGGGTGAGGAAAACAATTGCAATATTAGACCAACAACTAGAGTGGGTTTTACAGCGCACATTTACTAAAATGCGCACAATAAATGAAAGCACGTCTGCTTTTAATAAGTTCATTAAGTGAAAAATTTCAGTCCGTAGTCGAGTTTATCTTTCAATTTAAAGAAAACGTTAATCAAAAACGACACACAAAATCAGATGTCGCTTTAAGAGCTTGCGCCTCCTTCAAGAAGATGGCGCATTGGCACAGCGAATGCTTGGGTAACATACTGCGTTGCCAAGGCAACCGCGGCATTCGATGCATTATGGGAAGGAGGGCGTGCCGGCGCGAGGAAGCGCGCAGAGATTCGACTGGCAGCGGCCTTTGAAAAGCGGGTGTTTGTTTGGTCAGAGCGACAAGAAAGTGGGTCACCAAGGTCAGTAGAGATTAAGCAGAAAAAGAGGAAGAGAGAATAAACTCGAGAATATATGGTGTAAAATAAACGAGATTTTTTGTGAGGTAGCGTCATTAGAGAAACATGGGAGCAAATATATGAAAGATGAAGTGGTACTTCAACATTTGCACTTGACACCTGTCGAACCTGATCACAGGTATTGCAACTGCTTTCTTAACGACAGTCTTATACTTTTATCCAGTATTCACATTCTTTTACTTTTCTCACAAGGCGGCAATAGCAGTCTTCGCTAATACGAGGCTTTTTGTTTTCCAAAGTTGTTTTTAAATGTCTCTAATTAACAGTGAGCAGGCGCAAGTTAGTCATTGACGAGTTATAAAATTGGCTATTTTTCTGTTTTATTACTGAAACAGCGTTTGTTTTTATTTGTACACATCCTGCCAACGACCTGCTAGTTTCTTGTACCATAATGTAAAAAGGTGATTGATTCGTTTTTTAATGGAAACTGACATGTTTACATCATGTTCATTTAATGGGAGAGAAAGACACAACTGCCAGCAATCGTAGAATCGGACACAATGAGGAAGAATCAAAGCTCATTTATTGTCAGTAAATCAGATTTCTAAAACATATGTTGTTGCAGGGATACATGGAAAGGTATTTGTTCCCAGCAGTACATAACGCAAATATAGTTCTTGCTGCTGTTGGAACATGTTATCAGTGCTCAAGTTTTGATGCATTAAGAATTTCCACCTGTACTCATTTAACTTTTTTGAGAAAAATCAAGTGACTGTTCTGTAGAGATCGATTGATTGCCGTACAAGTCAGATTTTCTTTAGTTTTTTTGCCGCAAAATATTTTCAAGAAATACACATACTGTTTGTAATAAGTTAGCTGAATGGATGCTACCCGTTTTTGAGTGTTTTTAAATAGAAGATATTTTAAGAGCAAAAGGAAGCAAGTAATGCTTTGAATGTTAATATGGTCAAAATGGAAAACACAAACAGAATGAATTAAAAAGCTACACTTCTTGTATCATCTTTTTTTGTAGGTGTTGCTGATGCTTCTGTTGATAGTGAGGATTATCTGTTGATTAGGTTTGAAAACCTGTAGTCAAAGTGGCCTTCCAAAGAGTATCCATGACAATCCAGGTATAGAACAGTGTATTGGTGGGATTTACTGGGTGCCAAAGGACATATCTTTATACCTGGTTAATATGCTAACAGTGCAATTATATATTTAAAAAAAACATTAAGAACTGCAATTAATGTATGTGGTATAGTGCAATATTTTTTTTTTTGTGACTAAAGTTAGTATCTAGTCAAAAATATCACTGTGTTACACCTAATTGGAAAAAAAACTTTAATCATTTCACCCCATTTCATTTTTTAAATATTGAAAGTAGATTTCAAGTGTTATGTCTTTTTTTTTTTTTTTTTTTTTTTTTTTTTTTGAGTAAAGCTGGGAATTTTCAGTTAAAAGTACGTAACATGCTTTTTGGTGACATCTGACATTTATGTCAATTGAGACCTTGTGGGGTGGGCCTTTGTTTGCAGTAGGGTGGTCAATCAAGGAAGAACATAGAAGTTTTCATTATTCAAATATAGTTTGAATGAATATATATCCAGTATATATAAACAATTTTAATATTAATAATAATAAGCATTAAAATTTATCAGGACTGTGTACAATGAGGTGCATGATTTTTAAAAAAAAAAAAAAAAAAAAAAACAGCATGGGGTGCTTGCATCCAGTTTTTTTGCTTTTTGTCACATTTATGGCATCATTGACATTGAGAAAGAGACTGACCTACCTTATTTGTTTTTAAAACACATTTTTAGAGTAATGTGTAATTTTTAAATAGTTTGAAAATTGAGGCAGTATTTTATATCTGGTCTTTCGTAATAGAATTATCAAAGGTGTCATGCTTTTTTACTTTACAAATTTTCTTTCCTTAACTGGGTTGAGAATCAGTGCTGTTGAAGGTATAGAAAGGTTTTATCTTGTTGTACTGAGTGACATAAATAGTATTGTATATTGTTTTTTTGCTGCATAGGATTATTTAACTACTGATTTGGTATTGAAATCCTGGAACCTTTGTTAGTAATGACTTGAAGTAAAAGTGGGTTTCCAACAGTTTAGGGTATTTTTGCTCGGCAGCACAATTTTCTGCTAGATTGTTAAAGTGCATTTTTAGTAATTTTTGATGAAAAGTAACTCTTTGTTTTTGCAACAAGATATACTTAAAGGTAAAAAAAAATCTGATACTATTAGTTTCGATTTCAGCCTTTACATCAATAAATGTTGAAATTTCTGTAAGTGTGTCTAGATTTGTATTCCTTCTCTATATAAACATTCAATGCTTTGTTTTCAAACTTTTTTCTATAACGAGTGAAGTGTCACTCAGGTGTACTTTCCAAAAATCATTAATGTTCTCTCTTTCCCTTTTATGATTTTCCTTTTTTTTTTTTTTTTTTTTTTTATTTAATGTAGCCTCTTTGAGTGTCACGAAATGGACTGTAGTAACAGTAAAGCTGTCAGGCTTCAGAATAAAAGTGACAGTGTGGTCAGAAAAGCCAAATCTCAGATGTCTCTTCCAAAAATTCAAATAAGGTATGAAGGTTGGCCTGGCATTTAAATCCTCAAATGTCAAAGTAACATTTGTACTGTTTGATCAGGTAATCCAGAATCGGACTATGGAACTGGTTTAAAATAGACACCAAGTTTACAGTCAAATCTAATTTGTTATGGCATGCTTTTGCTGCAGTTTGTATTATTTAAAACAGAATTCTGAAATTGAATTTTAATAGAAGCATTAATATTGCATTAATATTGTTCAAAAGAAAAAATAATTAGTGACTTTCCAGCTGGCTTATTAACTAAAGGTTTTTGGTATGGTAGAAAGGTGCAGTATAAAAATGGCTTAAGTTTGGTAATCTCCAATCTTCATTTCTTATAAATATATCAAACCATGTATAAATAATTCTGTCTCTTTAGTAATTTAAATATGAGATGGATATGCAAAATAGCTCTTTAATTTCTAAATAACAAAAACAAACCATTGATATTAAAAGTATATATTACACTGAAGGCTGCAAAATGAGTCGAATATTTAACAAACGGATAAGTATGAGCAGCCCATTTGTTTCATTAAGGACAGCTAATTTAGGTTATTTTACAAAGAAATAGACAAGAGATGCTAGATTCAAACATCATAAAATGTACGAAATAATTATAAAGAATGTTTGCTTTACTGTATGGTTGAATATCCATTTGTTAGGAATAAAGTACACAACTTACAAAAATGGTGTGGACTATTTAACGTAACACTTCTTTAGACTGAATTTTTGAAAAAGATTTCAGACAAGTAAATTCTGCTTCCAAAAACTCTAGTGGCAGCACCCCATCATGAAGTAGTATAAGCATGTGTGTTTGCAAAAACTGTAAATTGAACAGTAAGGTGATGGTAATTTTATAATTGCCATGCAGGATGTGGGGAAAAAAAAAACCTCTGCATATGATCCTGCAAATTCAAAGACCCCAGTTCTGCTTCCAGTTGTATGGTGCTGGGATTGTAGTATAACGGCTGCAAGGTGACATCAGTCCAACACAGGCAAAAAGTGTGTCGGTGACTATCACTGGGCAGAGCAGAAGACATATGCATTAAAGACGGATGCCCTTAAGTAAATTTTAAACAACTTCTGACGTGTGCATTGTTTAAACTTTGACTACCACATAAAGGTGGCTGGTTATAATAGATACTAATCTGGTCACAAATTCTTCCCGGACTGTGGAACTCTTGTTAAGTGACTAAACTAACAACTAGGAATTTGTTTAAATGTTATAAATCAGCACGTGATTAAAATATTTGTGCAGCAATTTATGGATTGGAATTGAGCGTTCATACCTTTGTGGGTTTTTTTTTTTTTTTCTCCTAAAATGATTGGATGTGTTGAGTAAAACAGAAACCGCTTTGAATCTACAAGTGTCAGAGATATCTAGTGACCTAGGCTGGACCTTTAACGCTACAATCAAGCTATAAAGGGCATCTAAGAAGCTTATTTTTTCTTATTAAATACTTTTTATATCAGCAAATTCCCATTTATATGCTAAGGGTGCTGTACACATTTAAAAATAAAAGTAAAATCATTTAGAGGATTATCATGATTAATGACCTCACAACACCACATTTTAACATAACACAAGTCACATCCCACTTGGATGACTTTTATCTTGTTTTAGAAGAAAACAAGGAACATGAATTTTGTCAGCTGTCATAATTCATTCCAAGTTGTGCTGAAATAAATTTTCTACAAGGGAAAAAAAAAATTAACCACCCAAAACATAAACATACCTCTTCTTATAGAGCAGAATCAAAATCCAGCCCAGCTGGCTTAAAAATAGTTCGAAGTGGCACATACAGTGTCATGAATTGCTGGAGTGCTTTGATAGATTTTACCTCCAGACATAAAAAATGAAATTGTCAAATTTCATCCTTATAATAATGCATGTATTTGTACATTGCTCTATTTGTACATCTGCTGCTGGCCTTTATGAGAATTTGCTGTATATTCAATAATATGTAAATTCTCCATTTTTCCTTGTCCTAGGTATACAGTGGAGTCAGTTAAGTATTCAGACCCTTGTGACTCCAAAGTAATACACGACTTACCCTGACACCATCACTAAAAAAAAATGTCTTAACTTTCATTCATTTCCTTTAGGTATAGAAATAGCTTTTTTTTTTTTTTCTTTTCATTTTACCTGAACTGATTTTTATCATGATAAATTCTGGTTCTCTTTATTTACAGCAATTTGAATATATCAGAAAGTGGTAAACGACTTCCAATGCATCCACTATCAGTGGAAAAATGTGGAAATCTAAATAGACCATCACGAATTGCACATTTGCCACCTGGACGGCGGATTCCATACCGTGTGGCATATACCTGGAATCGAGGTGGGCGTCTAAAGGAACTGCGAATAAGGTTAGTAGAACCCCTGTATATGAAGGGTTTCTATTATATGGCAAGAAAATGTGTTGTGGCTTCAGCTCTTTTCTGAAACCGCTTTGTTAAATTTGGTGTTACTAATTTGTTACCCTTGTGTGGGCCTTTTTTAAAAAAATTACACTTAATACTGTATTTTATGAAGTCATTTATTTAATTTTTTGTGTCGACAATGAATGAATCACAGTGCTTTAAGTGTGATTACAACTGAGAGAAACCAGCTTTTTCCTATTTGAGATTTTCTGTTTAAATCACTGTGAACCAGATTAGTGCATAAAGATTTGGAGATTATTCTGAACAGTAGGAAATTCAGAGTTAATCAACAGAGACTAGTATTACCATTAGCATACTTGTATTTAAATACTGCTACTGTAGGAACCTTTTAAATTACAGTAAAACTTTTTTTAATTCTTGTACTGAAAGATTATATAAAGGTTTGGATAGTCAAACACTAATATGTATTAGTTACAAATGTTTTAATCATTACCAAATGTCACTGTTTACATGTTATTTATTTTATTTCATGCCTTTTGAGACATGTTCTGCATTATTCATAACCGAAATTGTGTACAAAATCTATATCTTTTGCATTATTAAAAAAAAAAAAAAAGTATTGTTAGAAAAGCTGGTGTATATAACTCAATCCTTAAAGACTAAGATCAAAGTAAAACATCTACCTAATGGCAAATTGGTCTCTATTTTCTCTGGAAGAAGATGGCATTTGTCAGAACATGAACCTAAGTTTGGGACACTTGATAAAAAACCAAAAAAAAAAAAAAAACACAAAAACTGACCTCTGCACAAAAATGTTACTAGTTCAGTTTCTGCCTCCGACTTGCTCTTTGGCCATGAGCTAGTCATTTAACCTACCAGTCCTCAAAGTGTGAAAAATATAGGTTAGGTCATAATTCTTGTAAATTAGGAGTTGGTAGATATTCATTGTTAATATCTTATTCTTTTGGAGACATCATCAAGATCATGAACATTAAGATAAAAAAGCTTTCTTGTTCATAAAGCCATTACAGGAATTTGCTAGTGTTAAGGCTTTAAATATTACCCTGTACAAAAAAGCCCATTGAAAATTAACAAATGGTAATTTCCATGCCTGGAGAGAATAAATTAGAAAAAAATACACAAACATTTAATTGAGCTTGAGATTTGGACCACTGTTTCAGAATTTATTTTTGTATGATTCAGACACTCATAGTTCAAAATTGTTTCACAGTTTCTTGGAAGCAAAAATTAGTGTTTCTCTCAATAGGAATCTGGCTCGTAAATTTCTATTCTTGTGGATTTCAAAGACTTTTGGGAGAGTGCTCCCTTCTAGAGCAAGGTATGATACTTCTTAACATAATCATTTTTTATGGTACTGAATTACCTTTTGATTATTGTTTGGAAGTTTTCTGCTTCGTTATGGTGTCTAGCCTTTTTTTATTTTTAATTCCACTTGAACTAAATGCACATTGATGAAAAATAGAAAGGTGTGTGGTGGTGAGTCTTTTTTTTTTCCTTCACATTTTTTTGTTTTTGTAAACACATGCAGGAAATATTTTAAACAAAGCAAATAAAATATATTTACCCATGGCAGAGTGATGTAATATATTTTATTATTTTGTTTGTTTAAAATTAAAAGTCAAATATATTCCAAAGTTTTCAGTTTAAATTATTAATTATTTTAATATATTGTATTGTTATGACCCACTGCATATGTGGGTGGTTAAGGTGGTGAAACAGGTTAAATATTGGTGTATATTGCCACTAATGAATATTTGTCGTTTAGGGCCCATCACCAACATAAATTGCTTCAGAATGTCTTTGAGGTATGGAAGGAGCAGTGGTGGGCAGTCAGAAAGGAATGGAAATTGTCTGTCCGTGCTGAATGTCATTACAGGTAAGAAATGGTCTTTTGTCATTTAATGCTGGAGGTTTTAGCTGTTTAGGCACATATTCATTACATGCATCTCCTGAAGCTTAATCTCTTATTTTCAGCTACACTCTGCTTTATTCTTTTTGTTTGTTTGTTTGTTTCTTTCCTTCTGTCTTTCTTTTTGTTTGATTGCTTCTTTCTTATTTAATTTTTTTTGCCTTTATAGGTACTACCTGTACTGTCTGGTCTTCCAAAGATGGCAGATGTTTGTTTTTCAGCAGCACAAAAATAAAAAAAAATATGAAATGGCAGTGATGCATGGTGAGTTGTTCTTTGTCTGTTTATGTCTCCTACAGTATTTGAGTATAATGTTTTTTGAAACCCACCCCCACTGAAGCATCTGTCTAAGCTTCCTTGAACTTCACCTGTATACATCAGAGTTAAAATACTGTTTTGAGACATGCCTCCAGAAGAAGTTCTCGGACTATAGTTATAAGATGTGTAAGTGGTGAGCATGAAGAGGAATGCAAAACCCCTCGATTATATTGCAGATCGGAGCATGCTGATCAATATTAGCAAAACGAAAGAGATGAAGTTCAGCTTTTGGAAGAGCAAGATTTCCTTGACTCTATAGGTTTCTTCCAAGAAGTGCAAGTTGAGTTGGTTCAAGTATATAGATACTGTAAGGTGCTCCTGAAAAGATATTTGGACTGGGCTAAAAGCATACAATTCATATGCATTAAAAAAGCCAGAGTTGAATCCACCTCTGCCCTATGGGCTTGCTGAGATTTTTAATAACCTTGTACAATTTATTCTCTGAAAATGTAAGTCTCAGTTCCCAGTGCCAGTTTTTCAAACCCATAAAAAATAGTTGAAGGGTAGTCATTTGTTATGCAGCCTGTAAAAATGTTGATAAGTCATGATCTACAAAATTGTGTGAGTGAAATGGAAACCTTCTATCTGGCAATGCAAAGTAATAAACTTTGAGGAGTTAAATAGACCAATTTGTGTAATTTTACTGTGGTTTTTAATTTTTGTTTTCGTCAGTCTCAGATGATGAATTTTACTCTTTTTAAACACTCTCGTCTTTGTTTCTTTGATAACTGTTTTGCATAAGGTCAAATTTTAGGAAAAGGGTGAATCTAAGTCACATGTTTTGTGGGGTAATTTTGCATATATCAAGCTCCAATTGTTTTTTCCCTTCATCTAATGTTTCCCTCTAGATAAATGCAGGTGCCTTCGTTTTGCATGGGAAAACTGGCAGATTTACATTGGTGTACGGAGAATCAAAAGTGCCATGCATAAACAGGCTCTACATTTCTTACAAAAGAGTGTGCTGTGGTAAGCCAGGTGGCAGTTTACTTCTGAAATAATATATGCTTTATATGAGGATGGTTCGATGCTGTGCCATCTAAGTGAATGTTACTTTTGGTTGCTCCATTTGAGGGCTGCCTGGAGATCCTGGAAGAAACAACTTCAGAGAGAGCAAAGCCAAACTGAGATGGATGCTGTGGCTCTGCAGCACTGGGCCCAGTCTCTGCAGTACAGGGTCAGTGGTGATTAAGAACTTCACAGATAAAACATCTTTCATCACTGCAAAATTAACTTTATCTAGTTAATTTTGGTGATGTAGATTTTTTTGTTTAAATAGTTAAATATGTACACAAGAGGCCTACTGTTTCTTGAAACTAATAACCTTTGATGTAGCATAAATCTTGGTATCACAAAGTTAATTTTATGCTGTTCCACTTTCTTTTTTTTGTTAATGAAGTTTGACCATCTTAATTTAGTTAATAAAATCAAATTACTGTCCTTCTGCTTTACTAACATTAAAACCCTGTAGGAACCAATTTGTTTTTAAGCAATGCAGTATGTTGATGATTAAGAGTTTGTAACTTTATTGTATTGGGTGGAAATGACAATGCAGGCATCAGTATGGGGGAGTATTGCCATTTATTTTAATCTCTTTGAACCTCTCTTGAAATTTGTTTACAATTCAAGGTATATCAGTTCTTCTTTCACTGTAGGCCTGGGTTCAGTGGATTCTGCTTTATTACAAAAAGAAGCTTGAGAAGGATGAAGAAGCAAGAGCTACAGCATATAGCCAGAAATGTTGCTTGAGAAAATGTCTGAAGTGTTGGGTTCAGTACTGTCTGCATCGCCAATCAAAGAAGCACAAGCAAGGTCGGTTAATTTTACTTAAAAGTTCATAAATACTTGAATGCTATGGTTAAGTCCTTACCTTCTACATTTTGCAGTTTTGGCAACAACATTTAGGAGTGCCCATTTGTCCCAGCACTGCTTTTCGTTATGGATGGTGGCCTGGAGGCAGAGGAGGCGTCTGCATGAAAGAGAATATGCCATCCTTCAACTGGCAGGCACATTTACAACTCGGAGGATGTTTTCTCATTGGAAACATTGTATCCTTTCTCTCCCCACTTCTGTATTTTCTGCACATCAAACTGATTTCCTTACTAGCTTAAATAGTTATCATAGTAGCCAGTTTTGAATTTGGATTTGGTATTCCATTCCCTTTGTAAACCATCTTTTTCATTGTGATTTCTTTTGCTTGTTAATTTACAAAGTACTTCTAGCAAGTGAAGAGTTAAAGTGTTAGTTAATTCATCAACATTGATCAATGTTTGGTAATGCATTCTTATACATGCCCGTTGCACTTTTTTTAAATGCCATTCCTTGTTCCTGTTATTGGGATTTGGTTGTTTATCTATTCCCTACCCAAAACTCACTCCTTTTGTTTTCAAATATATTAAGAATGACCTAGTGTTTTTCAGCTGTTGCTGCTGGATTGTGGCTTTTCGAATAGCACCCAAGCCTTTAAATAGTATTACTTGCCCAACCACATTTTAAGCCAGTGGTACACATCTGTACAGCATAAATATATTGCGTGCCTTATCATGTAGCAGCTGCTTTTTGTATTTTTTTCTAATACAATGCCATGTTCTATATTGTTCAGTATTTATGTAAAAGGACTTTGTTTGCTATCAAGTAGCAGAATTCGTTTTGAGTCTAATAAATGAAAACCATTACATTACCCTTTGGGTGTTCTTACAATCCCAATTGTTTGTTTGCTAAGGACTAAAAATAATTCCTACATATTGAAAAGACTATTGCCCAAAATGCCACAAATGAAAATTGTCTTTTTCAAACAGTATTTATTTGATTCTGAAACTCGTATATCCATCGCTAAACTAAATAATTATAAGCCAGCCTTAACTGCTGAATAAATTAACTCAAGTGTGATATTATTCAAAACATTTCTGTAATGACTGCAAGGTCAACACTTGATGACTAGAAGCAAAGATCACTAGCACAATAGTGACTATTCAAAAACAACTGGAAAGGGAAAAATGATCATTTTTTGGACTCAAGTAATAGACTAGCAGCTGGTATGGATATCCTATGTACATTAAAACTAAAAGGAACAGGACCGTTTAATAATAACCTTAATTTACAAAGTGAAATACGCAATTGCACAATCATATTATGGAAACTTGTAAATAATATAAGCTGTGTTCTTGGCATGTGTTGTAGAAAAATTGTAATATGAAAAGTAATGACCTATTTAGGAACAAACACTACTTTGAGATGGTCACAGACGATCTCATTCATGCTGACCAGAATTAAATTCAATAAATTATGCGTTTTTCACTTGGAAAAACTTGTCCTTATGAGACTATTGCACTAACAATTGCAATAACATGAGTTTCATTTAATTGCTAGTACTGTATCTTCATTAAAATAGAATGTCGTTATTTTTGAAATTTATCTTTAAGTGGAGAAAAGAATTGATGACTATTTTCTGTACATCCATAAAATATTCTTTAACAATTAGTCCTTCAGATGTAACTTTGTGTTCTGAAGATTCTGTGAGACGGAACGTGGCTGAACACCACTTTAGGTCTCACTTGCTGGTGAGGATGTGCATAATTGTACCGAGTAACCACTAGGGGGCACTTTTTATATAAAGAAGAGACTCAAAAGTTACTGCATGTTATAGTTTACATAATAAAATTTACGTCATAATTAACCTAGTAGGTTGTGGGATTTGGGTTAGGAGGGATATCTGATCTAAACAAATGCTAAGCCTGATTTATTTTTTGAGAAAAGATGATAAACATCCCAAGTAGTATTTGCTTTTTTTTTTTTTTTTTTGCAGTGCAGTTTAATTTTAAATATTAAAATTTAGATTATTGTGCTTTTTTGTTATAAGTATAAAATCTGATAATTTAAATTACTTTTGCTATTGATTTCATTTTCTTTCCGTTATACTAGCCAAGTGGGTAACATAATATATTTTGAAGCAGTTGTTACTCTTAAGTTAAGGTCTAGACCTCATTTGCCTCATTGAAAATAATTCAATGACACCCTTAAACAACAAAAAAGAGGGTTTACTTCTTATTTAAGTGCCAGTGTTTCAATTGACCAGAACCAAGTGGTTGTTACTTAAGGGATGCTAGCAGTATATAAGAATTTCAGTTTTAATATCTTGTTTTGATCTTGTTTATAAGCATTTCTTCTAATTATGTCCACATGATTTTTTTTTATTTTTTATTTTGTTTCACATGTTTTATTAGCAGCATTTGCCTGCCAACAATTTATTTTACTGTTAAAGAATTTCACACTGAAATGTTTGGTTAGAATTTTGTTGCCCGGGGCTTATTGGAGCTTACCTCTGTTTGTGTGACAAAATATATTTTTTCGTGGGTACTCCTTCTACTTAAAGACAAAGTTCATTTCCTAAGTGAAATCATAACCTTGTGATGTCAATATAGATAAGGGAAAGAATTTAATAGTAAAATTAATACAGAAATAATATTGAAAACCATGAGACTATTTATAGCTGTAATTAGACGTTTTTTCTGCATATTCTATGATCAGCGAATTGGCATGACTGGATTACGCATGAATGTTGCACAGAAGCACAAGCAACAAATATGGAACAATTTGGCTCATAGACAGTACCACAGTACAGTGAGTATCTTAACACAAATATTTTTAATTTTTTGTTACTTTTCATCCATTCAGCTTTTGAACTGTGTGTTAAGATGATCTACCACTGTACAAATGTGTGTGTGTCTGTGTATTTTTATCAACAATCTGGGGTGCTGCCTTGTTACTATTGTTTTTGTTAATGTTAAACTGTCTGCTTCCCATTGTAGTTACTGAAAATATTCTGGATTCAATGGAAAATGCGAAGTGAACAGAGGAATGATGCAGATCTGCAGCCATTGTTTCAAAAAGCCTTTCATCATTACAGGTACTTAATTAAAATTACTGTAAATCATACTGGTTCATATTGCATATTAATCAGTGATAGCCCAGTCCTAACCTGGATATTCTTAATTTCTGAATTCAAGTTGGTCTTTATTTGTGCCTGCAAGATTAGCCTTTAAATGCATGCAACAGTTTATCAGTGCTCACATTAGGGTTTATATACTTATTCATTTATATCTATATGTTATTTATTTTTACATCTGAGTTCTTTGTTTCGTATTATTAGAACTGTACTCGTACAGAAAATGTTTAGGAGTTGGAAAGTCTATGTGACCTGGAGTCAAGCAAAAAAGGTAATAGTGCCCAAAATCTTGGCACACTTTTGTTTCTGCTTTCTGTTGTTTTAAAGTATTCTGACACCATACACTAAGTATTATCCGCTTTTGATATCAGTTTGCAATTCCTGTAAGTTGTGAACCAGTCATTTCTTTTTTTTTTTTTAGTTTATTTGCTGGGATGAAAATCTCTTACATCTTGCTATATGTCTGTATCTGATTTCTTGCTGATTGTTGTTGTTTCTTGCTGTTCAATAGTTACAGGTTACTACAGTCAATAAATTCTACCACAAGAAGATATTACTGTATTGCATGTCACAATGGAAAATATATGTGGACCAAAGGAGGCGTTGCCAGTTTTTAAAACGGACAGCAACATGGTTTTACAAGTAAGAACTCTTGGACATAGGTTTGTGATGCAGCAAGCTAGCAATTTAAAATTGACACACTTGCCTTGTTACTTACCTTTATTTGCAAAAAAAGCACAAGAGTAAACTTCCTAGAACAAACATCTTTATGGAAATGCCCACAAACAACAAAAAAGTCACTCCACTTTCAGCTCCAATTTGCCGTTCAACTTAAGGAGTGAATATGCAACTATCAAATGAAAACCGGGTTAATCCACCCTCAATCTCATTAAAATGCTTCATGTTCAATGGCACAACTTATATTTTGTTTGACACATTCTTGAAATTTGTTGCAACTCCAAGATCTGACTCTGTGGTCGTCTGGGCTGTCAGCTGGCCAGAACTGCATTATAGATTTACTAAAGAGGTTGCAGAATTTCCATGTTTCATCCTCTGCAGACTTATTGTTTCACCTTTACCAATAACTTTAGTGAGGATTGCCCATTAGTTGTCTCTTGCAATGTCTTTATAGAAACAACCAGCAGCGATGGGTCTTCTGCACTTGGTGGGAAAGGTTATGTCAGCTGAAGGATGATCGTCTTGCGGAGAGAATGGTAAGGAATTATATTTTGATAGCATTTTTTTGTAACATGGCTTTTGTAACTGTGTCTGACAGTCTTTTAAGTGACACGTTTAATAGAGACCACCAACACAGTAATGTTTAGGTTTTTAAAAACAATGTGAGGAAAAGTTGTGTTGCATTGTATTGAAAGTATAGGTTTATTGTAATCTTAGTCACTCCCTCAATCCTACCCAGTGGTAACTATTTTGTATAATTGTCTTTTTCTCTCATAAGGCTGTGTTTCACTACAACCAGAGAACAACTGTCCATTATTGGTCTAGATGGCGTGAGAGGACCACCTTCATCCTTGATTGGCATGAAAAAGAGACGATAGCAGAAAGGCATTCTACACAAGTGTTGTTATTGAAGACTTTCCAGGGCTGGAGAATAAATGCCAGCTATGTTAAAACAGAGTAAGAGATGTTGCCCAAAATGTCCTTGTTCACTTTCTGTGCATTCACCTTTTTAATGGGATACATTTTATTTTTTTTCTTTAGAAGAAACAAGAAAATGCAAGCTTTCCAGCATGAAAGACACTGTATCCTAGGACGGGCCTGGGCAGCCTGGAAAATGGTACATGGTTATACCAAAAAAAAAAAAAAAAACGTGCCCCCATATTTACATTTTTAGCTTAATAGAGTGTTTTTAAGTATGCCTACCCAGCTTGGAACAGGCTAATGATCGAGCTTTGAAAGGTGGTGTTTTGTTAACTTGAGAGAAAGGACAAGTTTTTTTATGTCATGTCTTTGTTTGGCAGTAGGTGTAATCGTATCCTGTGGCACCCAAAAGGTGATTAGAAGGTCCACTTACCTTCTAATAAAATCTTAAATTTGGGATTCATCAGGGGAACTTACCCTTAATTCTATCTCCTGTGTGCAATATGTAATCTATGATCTATAAAGTGCAATAGTAGGAGCATAAACTGTAAAATGTTTGCAAAGACGTGGAATCTTGTATGATGGTCTCTTTGTAGTAAATATGGTGTTGTAGCTGTACTTTCCAAGCCCAACTCCATATTCACAATGTCCTTTCAGTTAACCTGTGCATCCACTCACATGTGTTCTGTAAATTTTCAGTAGATATCATCTTTGTAAATTTAGTTCTTACAACTAAAAGTCTTATGGAGGGGAAAAAAGACGAGATTGGGATTGAACAGCTTTAGTTATGAGGACAAATAGACACATCTTGTATATTAAAATAGCTTTTACAGTAAGGACCTGAAGAATTAACTTGGTCATACTCCAGTTCTGTATATTATAGGGAAAATGTTCCTAATTATGTTAACTATGCATTTACTGTGTGCAGTCTGTATTTTGTGTTATTGTGGTCTGTATAAATATAAACTGTTTACTTATTGTTGATGTTTCTTAATGTAGCACTGTTGTACCTTTTTAGGCACATTGTCTTTTAAATATCTCCATACACTACTTGTATTTTCAGTATGTTGGGCATATACAAAAAAAGAGACGAAAGTTGGCACAAGCAGAGAGACACTATCAGCACTCACTCCTGCGCACAGTCCTGAAAGCTTGGAAGGTAAACCTGCCTCTCTTCTGAAGATTTTTACTTCAATGTTTCTCAAGTTTAGTACGTTGCAACAATAGTTTACAATTTAACTCCAGGCCAATGGTCATTGTTGACATATACATATAATAGCTTGGTAATGTGATGCTAGAGCCATGCTTTGATAGTAGAGATGCATGCATCCAAAATGTCACTGGTAACCTGTAAGGTGAATTCTTATACTCCTGGACACACAGCATTGAAAATAATCAGTTCAATGACCAGACTATTGTCATGAATTTCAATTTTGAAATACTTGTGCAGTTAAATCCATTATGTAGTTAACAGATGTTGTTGTTCTGGCAGTTCATAACTGCTGGTATATGTAGTGCAGCGTTTTGAAAAGTGCCCTTCCCATCTGTCTTTCTCAGGATCATTTGAGGTATAAGCACAGTATAGCCTTTTTTATTGTAAAAATGTTTTCTTCCATTGGTGTATTTTGCCAGTATTTAAGGCTCATATTTCCTTTGTCAATTCTTTTTCATAGATCATAATGGCTTATCTCATTACTTTTTTTTTTTTTTTTTTTTTCCCTATATTAGCAACTGTATTCCAGTATACCATCACCACTGTTTTCTCACTTTCCTTTTCTGAGCTGAGTTAGCTTTTTTTAGTTTGCAGTTATTTTAACACTTTTTTTATGTGCTGATTTTAGCATTTACACCAGGACTAACGAAAGATTGTTACTTCATTGTTTCACATTTTTTTCACATCTTTGTTCCAGACTGCTAACCTGCTGCTTAGTACTCTTCAATCCATTCTGTTTATACAACCTGGAGGCACTTCCTCAAATTATATACTTCATCCCTGTCAGGTTTCAAGGGCCATTATAACTGCAGTTAATGTACAAAAAAAAAGTAGTAATCAGAAACTCAAAGTGCAGCCAGACTTAATCACTGTGTTGTTCAATCTATTTTATTACCATTTCCTCCTCTTTTAGGTTTATCATTATGGAGTTAAGCAGATCCTGCATTGTGTGCAAGAACGAGAGAAATGCCATGATTTCAATTTGTTGAGGTGCTGAATTTCTGATTCTATCTAGTGGGAGGGTGATGGGTTACAGACAGGGAGATACTGCCTCTTCTTGGCATATATATTTTTCACTTCATATATGAGGGTTGGGGGTGCACCATTTCAAAATTAAAAAAAAAAAAACAAAAAAAAAACAAAAAACTATCAAGCTAGGAGAGAAGGGGAATGTGAGAAAGGAATTCTTTAGCCCCAAGTTATCTTTTTTAATTTACAAGTGTTGATGGGTATGTCAGAGCATCCTGAAAGTGATAACTCATAATTAAATAGTGAATTATTGTTTAGGTCCACATTAAATATGGAGGAGAGAATTTACAGATTTGCAAAAGGTTATGCCTTTGTTCTTAAAATGTTTCTTTTGTCCAGTCGTAGAATAGCTTGATGGCAATGCTCAAAGCAAAGATTAGGATAAACAATAATAGGTAGGCAGGATGAGGAACAGTTAAAAAGTAGCAAGCTGTGATCTTTCTCAGTTTTTGAGTTATGTATGCTCTGGTTTGTTTTGCTTGTTTGCCTATTAAGTTTTATCTATTTTCTTTTTTTTCTAATAGGATTTCTTTTCATATGTGGAGAAACAATATCACCAGCCTTTTGAAAGAAAGGCTTCATCTCTCAAGAGCAGAGCATTACTGGCGTCGATCGCTTCTTCTTAAAGTAGGCACCATCCCTGATTCTCTGAAGGTCTTTTCTTAAACAAAATACCTTAAACATGCTGGAACACAATGGCCCAGTTGTGTAGGCTATATTATCAATATGATAAAGATTTCCCTGCATTTTTAGTATACTTGATGATTTATCTAGAGTCTTTTGTGGAAAATGTTTTACTGAAGTGTGCATGTGAATGGTGCCAGAATCGGCAGGGAATTGTGTCTGTTGTTAGTATACAAAAAATTACATTAGCACCTCTTAATCAAGTTAAAATACACAAGAGTTTGGCACCTTGCTTTAAAATAGTCAACTTTTGGGAACAATGGCTTATGCCAACTTTTTACTAATTTCACTCTCTTTATTCCAGACTTTGCTAGCATGGAGAGACACTGTGTCTATGCAGATTTATAAGAAGCAGGAGAAAACTGAATCTGTGAAGGAGGCACAATGCTCCTTGGCCAGAGGTTGGTACAAAGCATCATAAGTAGACATGGTAGTTATAGTATGAGTCAAACATGGGGCACATAAGTAGGGTTTTTTGGTGACCACCATGTTATCAGGTGCAGTGAGGTTGACAAGTGCAATCACCTATATAAAAGTACCATTACAATGCATAAACAAAACCTTATACCCAACAGTCAGCGAAAATAAATGTAAGTACACACACCGTATTCGGTTAACATTTATTTTTAAAAGGAACTCTTCCTTTTACATTACCAGAGTTATCCACATTTCCATATACAATGAAGAATAAAGCATATACCAAAACACTAGAATAAACACCTTAATTATGCAGATGTATACATATCTGCAGAGTGTCTTATTCTATTGAAGGAGCCAATCTTGCCTTATATATTTGGACTTTGAAGATGATAGTGCATTTCTAGCTAAAATGAGACCACACTTAAAACACATGACAGCTTGGAAATCAGGCTGAGTATAACCAGTGACAAAATGAAGATAGGGCAGAATTTCAGCAGTCAATCAATTTCAGCAGTCAATGTACATCAGTTGACCTACCTGACAACATGCAGAATAGTGAGGGATTAGCCAAGGTGGATGTCAACTGTAAAAATGCTGAAGTGTCAGAAGTGTTCCAGTCACTTATGCTTGATTTTGGCCAATGACAGCAACTGATGCTATACTGAAACTCAAAACTCTATCTATACAGCACTCTTGTCTCAATAACTTCAGTTTATGATGATGAAATGCGGCAGCTCCAATAGTGCAGAAAATGAACATGTTCCACCAGTGGTGTGTTTAAAAAAAAAAAAAAAAAAAAAAAAAAAAAAGTCAATACCAAACCTTACTTGTAGTATCAACAACTAAATTTTACAAAAAAGTGACCTTGAACCAATTGTAAGACTTTGAGATAGAGTGCACGATAAACTAACAACCTCTGTTAGGCTAATAACATTCTAAAACCACAATAAAGAACAGAAGAAGAGGCAGGCCTGTACAAACAAGACACACATGATATTCAAAGGAAACTTGTCAAAACTTTGGTATCAAGTGGGGGTAAAAAAACTATTGCAGCAACTTTAAATCATTGGGGAACATTTTTGTAACCTAGTAGCACGGCTGGAGGTTATCATCGTAACTAAATATTAATTATTATAATGAAAGCGAGATAGCAATGGTTAATAGCAGAATATGTCTTTATTAGCGCAACTAATAATTAAATCTCAATGTGACTTGTCAAACATAGGAAGACACCGATGACCTTGGCATTATATGGCAAGGTTATGGCGTTTCATCCATTACTGATGACAGTTCATCCCAGACTAGTTCTTTTTCCAGTGTGAGGGGAAACAACTACATCAAAAGTCCAAGGGTCACCACTTTCAGCCACAAGAAAAGAGAAAAAGAATGTAAAGACAACCATTAAAGTCTAATATATTAAAAGCATCATGGACAGCCTTGCCCGCAGCTTTAACATAATTATATCGTCACTTAATTAGTCTTCAACGTGGATTTAAATATTAGTAAGTACAGTAGTTCCAGAGGTTGGGGAGCCTAAACGTTTTGCCCGTTAATGATCTATCTATCTTTCTATCTGTCTATCTCTATCTATCCCCCATCCCAACGCCTCCCATGTAATTGGCTGCCTGCCCATATAAGGCTGTCCGTCGCTCTGGTCTCTTCATTCCCTTCCTTGCTTCGCCACGGTACTCGCGTCTCCCTGCTGATAACTGCATCCTTTTTATTTAATCCACGGCTTCTCCGCTGTGTTATTGTTCGTTTATTACGATTATAGTTATAATATAGGTATTTTAGACTTGGTTTACATTGTTCAGGTACCCATTTCCTTTATCGTTCCAACCGTACCCCCATTAACATGTCTATTGAGGTGATCACCATCGATCAAAGAACTGTCACTTACCGAGTGGTTTCCATGCCTGGAGATGGCGCCTGCCTTTTCCATTCTCTGTGTTACATATTGCACGGCCATATCAGGCTCACTCTTGATATCCGGAGGAACATTGTGTCTTATGCATTGAATGACTGGGACAGGTTCAAGATGTGGACTGATGACGGTACAGGAGATAATTATACTACACAGGAGCACTATAAGAGTGAAATGTTTAAGCCCTTCACCTATGGTTCTGCATGTGAGTTGATGGCTACCGCTGAATTGTTCGGTTTTCGCTTTCAAGTGTACCGAAATGGCCAAATATTTTACACCTTTGGACAACCGCCAATGGCTCTTAAAAATCATAGATTCACAGGTCACGATTTGAGTAGTAGACACTTTCCATATCACAAGCTAACTGAAGCTTAATGATTGACTTGTATGTTATGTGCACAGTGACAGATGGGCACATACACACAGACCACTGCAGCCACTTGACTCCACTTGCTTATGAAGTTTTGCTATGATATCTTTCTGTCATTTGACTCTCATTATATGGCAATAACAACAGATCACAATGCTATCTTTATACTGTGTGATAAATCTCTGCGACTATATTCCAGCATGGCATATTTGCAGTTCGAATTGGGCAGTAATGTTAACTCACTTTATTTGTTTAGATATGCCATCAGAAGGTGGATGCTGCAGCCTCATCTGTGCATCTGCTGGTGCCATTAAGCACATTTACTAATTCAGGTGTTTTGAATCCAGGAATCTGCATTCCCTGTGACTCATCATTATCAACTTGCTTATCATTCAGTTACCATATTCATTTTTAAATCTTATTATTAATCCATTCAATTATTATTCTTGGTATTCAATTCTCTTGTCAACTGTTATCAACTCTCTCATTAATGGCAGTATTTTACAACCCCTTTTTATGGCGTGTGACACATCGTTTACTTTGAATGCATATTTACAATTCATATTTTCATAAACATAGCCACCAATTCTTTCAACCTTACATTGACTGTTACACTAGCATCATAACAGAACGAAAGTGGTTTTAGTTTTGGATTTTGGAATTCCAGAGTAAGGATGCTCAATCTTTAACAGGAACGGGCATTTTCAACTAATGTTGCATTTGGATATGTACAGTTCATTATTTTAAATAAAAAGGTAAAATCATTAGTCAAAGCCTCAGGTAAATGAGTGGAGTTTCTGTAACAAACCCAGTGTCCACTTTTTTTGTGCTTAATATAAGGCAAGCCTTTCAGAACAACTATACAAATGAATAAATCTTGCTGCTGGTTTGGAAAATGTAATGGAGACACTGCTTCCAAATTTGACAATGTGGTATGACTGAAATGTCCACTTGGAAGATGGTGTTGATAAGGCAGAATTTAAAAAAATTAGTATGATTAATTTGATGGCTACAATTTTTAAACTGATAATAGGACATTACCAGATTTGCTTTAACTCAAGAACTCTTGCAACATTACAACTTAACAGGCCTGTATAGCAAATATACTCCACTTAGGGATGTTGTAGCACACGCAGTCAGTGACAAAAAAAGATGCTGTCAAACAGAGAAAATACAGCAAAAACTATTGGCTTTACAGCACAGGAGCCACCAGTATCAATTTTGCCTCAGAAAGCTACAGACTGAAAACCTTTAAAAACTCCAGAAGTTCAGAAATACCACCCTGAGATCAAAGCACCAGCAGAACTTCTGAATTTGAACTGCTGCTGTTCACATTTCACTGAGTGTTGCAGAATCTCATGTGTGCTTTAACTGCATACAGATAAAATTTTAGGCAGTTCTGATAACTGTAACAGGTTAAAATATAATTGATAAAACATACAGAAAATAATGCTTTCTTGTCAGATTTCAGATATCGCCTTAAGAAGACTGGAAAACTCCACATCCATTACTACTGCTTTAATATATTCCATAGAAATTTTATCAAGTCCATTCTGACATTCACAATATGGCATTGCTTAGAGTCTTTAACGTTATAATCAGAATATTTTTTGCCCAATTGTCAGTCAGTAACAGAATCACTGAAGTGGATCAGCAGTAATGGGCCACACACACAAATGTCAGAAGTGCTCACCATTCACTTTTAGTGGGGCAGTTGAAAGTCCAACTATCATGGGACCAATAGACCAACATTTTGTGCTAATTTATGCCTGCTACTATTCAATAATTGATTTCTCAGATTGACTGGAAGTTGAATTTTCTAGTAGATCTTTGGTATTTAAATAATTTTTAAAATGTTTTGTTAAAGTGAAAAGTGCAGCTTACCATCTATGGCTAACGGTCCCTTCTTAGCATATGTACACATTTATTTTACTATATGTATTTATGTAAAAAAAAAAAAACATTCTACCTTAAAATCCAGTAGTGCTGGGTTTGCATTTCAAATTCCTGGATTTCAGCCTGTGATCAGTACTAGCCTCTTGGCTTTGAAGATAATGTAACAGCAGGCAGATTGACAAAAGTGATGCAACCATAGTAATGGGAGTCACTGGTCACACAGAATTAAGGGTTTGAGTTGCTGGGAGTTACTTGTAAAACTGATATCTTCCAGGAGTTCAATAGGAGTGTGACAACTGCTGCTGTACTGGGAAGAAAATTGATTCTTTAAATAAATAATTAAATAAATGCATACATATATGAATAACTAAGCATATCATGGGCTAAAATAACCAAATGACTTAAAACCTCAGTTTGATGACCGTCACCTTCCAAACCACACAATAGCATCCATTGTCCACCCCCTGTGTTATGATTATTTGCAGCTTCATTTGTAGTTTGTTGTGCATTGTTTTTAATAGCACATAACTAATATGATGTTCCTTACAGAAAGATTACCATTTTAAATCATTTTTTTTCTTCAAATGATTGATTTTTCACTTGTTACTTCAGTTAAATGCGTATATTTCTTAAAATTTGCCATGCTGCCAAACAGTATGTTACACTATAGTATTCCAGCTATCGCTCTTAATCTCCCATTAGCTATAATTTAATTTGTGTTTTGAATGTTAAACAATTCAATATATAAAATAGAATATTTTTTACAGTGGCCAAGAACTCTCACAACAACAGTTATTCAGTTGCATTTGAGTCTCTGTAGTGCTCTTCACTACAGGTAGGTTCGGAGTTCTAAATGTGATAATACAGTACATGAAAGGCTAACAAGAATATACTAAACAGTGCATAATCTGTGGTAATTTGTGTAAGGACTATGTTATGAAAACAGTTGGAGCTGAAAGAGAGAAACGATCCATCAGACCCTATAGGGTGGGAATCTGTGTTGTCGTCTTGGTGTGCATGTGTTTTACAGTTCACTGCCCTATGTAAATTGTCTTGCTATTATTTGTTGCAGTCCGTTTACGTTGCCTATTCATCTACTGGAGAGAGAAGAGCCAAGTAGAGGCCACCTGCAGGTCACAAACTGACGTGGCCACGTGCCACCACAGACGGCATGTTCTTCTCAAATGCTTCACCTTGTGGAAAGTTTACCGTGCTGCCTGCCTAAGGAAAATGGTGTGTAAAGAAACCTCTATGCTGTGGTGCATTCCTCAGACTTTAAATTGTTAAGGTCCGAGTCCCTGTTCTTTCTCTCTTCAGCTGCTCTGCAGACAGGGAGATTGGTTTGAAGCTCATAGACTGTATCATCACTACTTCGCTTGCTGGAAAATGCAAGTGAGTATGAATCGGGTAGTTTTTGCTTTAGTGGACTAAGGGATGCCACAAAGCTAGGAGTTCAGCCAAGTGTGTACATTACAGAGCTGGTCTAACAGTTGCCTGCAGAAGAGCTAGCTGACTTGGTTCCTCTCCCTATAATGCAGCCTGCTATTTTGATTCACACATTCTTCAATACATCTTAGGTTTAATGCTATCTCTTATGCTATTTATAGCAATTGATGAAGCAGACTGAGAAAGAACAAACAGTGGTGGCATTATGGCACTGGTCAGTGTGCCTTCAAGGGAGGGTAAGTACTATGTTATCTGCTTTGTTGCTGTGCTGCCAAGTGCTCCCCAGTACCCACTTGCATATCTCTGACAGCACCACTGGGGCATGTTATGCAAGAAGTTAATTTAGCAAAGTTGTGGGATGTCTCGATATTGGCATAGCACAGGCCAAGTGTTAACAGAGAGAAAGTGATGCCAGTCTCATATTCACAATATACAGACACCCGAGTAGTGTCTTGATTTACTTGGCCAAAAAAGTTCTGTTTACAGCCAGGACAACTCTGTCTTATGGCAGCTTCGGTTTGTGTCCCCTAGCCAATCCACAGTGCCATTTTAACTGAGAGTAAGTGGTTTATAACGATTGCACTAGGAATTTCAACTAGTATTCAGAAAGGCTTTTCAAGAATCAAAATGGCAATAAAAGTGTGCTTGATCATTTACAGACTTTGGACCTTAACCAGAAAGGATAACAACGGCTTTTGGGAATATAGAAAATATTTGGTACTCGGGAGCAGTAAACCCATAAGGTTGTCCCTTTTATTTTCCCCCTGCAGGTTTTTGATGCATGGGTTGAGTATGTTCTGGAGAGGAAGAGGAAAAAGATGCGTGTCAACAAAGCAGTCGACTTCTATCGATGCCAGCTGCTCCGTGAGGGAGTGACACGGGCACTACAGTATGCAGCTGCCATGGCTCAGTTTCGTAGACAGCTGGCAGAAAACCAGCAGGTCAAGGTAGGCAAATTTGGACAATGATGTTATGTTATGTGAAGGGGCTGGTAGTTAAAGAGCAGCATTCACTTAACAAAATAAAAGATAACCCTCTGTCTGCTGTGGCATAAAACTGTGTGCTTTGTTCTCAATCCCTATGCTCCACATGCTTGACTGGGGCAGTGCTGACACTTCAAGGTTTGGCTCATCATCTTGCTTCCTTGATTTAAGGGCACACTCCATGAAGAGCGCTGTACAAAATTAAGTTGTATTGTTGTTCTCTGTCGCCTATGGCTATGAGGTGAAATGGCCCACTTTCCTTCCTTAATGCTGCTTTGAAGAAACATTTTGTGGTGCTGTGTAGGGATGTTCATTGTAACTAATTTTGATATCCAAGCATTAGTAAAAGTATAGGTATTCATTAACAAAAAAAATAATAATACAGCGATAAGAGAGACAAATTCCACACCCCCTGCCCCACCACATTAAAGGGTTTTCTTTTCTGTCTGCTCTGTATCTAAATACAAAGTTAACTGAAAGATAATGTCTAGTATTCCTAATACGACTTGGCCTACAATAACTAATAATCCGTTGAGCCTTTTTGGAAGAGCAACAGGATTTTTCTGCTGTATTAAATTAGATTATGCAAGATGGGTAAAGCAAATGTCTCATTCTTGTTGAAATGTAAGTCCTGGAAAAGTAAATTAAACAATGGATCTTAAAAAGCTACAAAAGCCCAATTGAATGTTTATATTGGACTAGTGAAACTGAGGTTAGTAGCAGCCCTCTTAACTGCAGACTCCTGATTGTTGTTTGGAGCTTCATTGGTGTGGCTGTACCGGATTCTTTGTATTGCTGTTCTATCCTCTTAATGAAGGATTTTCCAGGTGACATAACTTATTAGTTTTCTAAAGCCCTTACCTTCCATTACACTCATGAGCTGCATGCCCCTTGGCGATATTTCTATGATCATTTCTGATTATTTTTTTTTTTTTTTTTTTTTTTTTCCTCTCTGGCCTTTTTGAGGTAGGGTACACAGGTGAGGGGACGCTGGCGCACGCAAGTTGCTGCCGCTCCTCCCCGTTAACAACACTCTTCGCAAAATTCGCCTTAATTCTACACTTTCTCACGCTTGTTTTATTTCTTTCATTGTACATATAGTTTGTGGACTCAGCCGACTTGAATTGCATGGATTTGGCTTAATATTTATAGATTTTATGGACTCTACTTTGACTGGGAACAGTTGAGTCTGTGGATCGCAGGACGAGACCTATGAACATTTCTTTATACCTGGCGATCTATGACCTCAGGATGATCTGTCTCCGTGATTATATTCGCTATGCTGATCTGCTCCCGATTCATTTTACAGTACTCTACGACTGGGATCTGATCTAATGCTCATACTAACTTGGCTTATGGCTCCGGGGCGATCACGCATGAAATTACCAAGAGTTACTGTTTATGGCTGTGTATTGGAACCTCCAAATCCTGCTACCTCCTCCTGCTATGCTTTCTGCTACTTTGCCATCGCCGTTCATCTCATCTACGCTACCACACCCGCCTGTCCTAATGGTTCCGCTATGCTGTGCTGCTTCTCCACTGTTTTTCAGATAAGTATTGCCAAGTATCATGCTAAAATACTCTCATGACAAACTCCTTCTTATTAAACAGTTTGTCCAGAGCAAATGGTCTGATTGGAACATCCTTAAAGACGCCGGTATTTTGCAGCGCCCGAAATATATACATATCGCAGGTCAGGTCACCGCCACCGCCGGGCTGCGAATGAAAAGACATCCGGCAGCATTTGCTCAGGAATACGCCTTCCTTCTCATGGCCCTGAAAATACAAGTGTCAGTGTGCCAAATTTACATTGTGTGGAAATAAACCCTGATCACGGCTCTGTGCAAAACGATGCCTCATTAACTAATATTGCACTGTTTAACTCGAGATCTCTTAATGGCAAAGCATTGGTGCTGCCAGAACTCATCACTGACACCAAACTTGATATACTGTGTTTAACGGAGACTTGGCAAAAACCAAACGAATTGACGTCTTTCACGGAGGCGACTCCACCTGGTTTCACTTTCCATACAGAACCTCGCAGCTCTAGACAAGTAGGTGGGCTAGCGGTAATTATCAGAGCAGACTTAAATATCAAACAAATCCCAATTGACTGTCCACTGTCTTTTGAGTGCCTGTCTCACTCATTGTTCTTTATCGTCCCCCAAAATACAATGCATCCTTCTTACCTGATCTGATTGAACTTTTAACCCACCTAAGCTCTTACTCTCAGAGAATTATCCTTCTTGGTGATTTCAACATCCATATTGACATTACTACATCTAAACTGAGAAATGAATTTCTATCCTTACTGGACTGTTTTGACTTGACACAACATGTTGATTTTCCCACCCACTCTGGTAGTCCTATATTGGATCTGATCTCCACTTCTGGACTATCTGTTGCCAATATTTACAGCACTGATTTGGGACTCTCTGACCATAAAGCAGTATTTTTCACTGTCTCACTGCCTTTACCTCCTCTTACCTGTAAATGACAAATTTCTTACAGAAACCTTAAAAATATCTCTGTCTCTATCCTTTCTGGATCCATTTCTGATCTTTTACTGTCTGCACCTATTCTGTCAACACTAGATAGTCTTGTTGACCACTATAACTCAGCCCTTCATTCAGCATTAGATAAAACAGCTCCTTTAAAACATAAGGAGGTTTCCTTTAAACATTCAGCTCCTTGGTATATCTCAGAATTGAGATCTATGAAAGCAGCTGGCCGACGCCTTGAGAGAATGTCGCATAAGACTGGCCTCACCGTGCACATCCAGGCTTTCTTTGACCACCAAAGAGCTTACAGAGAAGCACTAACTGCTGCTAAGAACACCCACTATGGCAGAATAATACAAAGTGGCCTCAATAACTCAAGGGTTTTGTTTTCCATAGTTAATAAACTACTCGAACCTGCATCTAGCCCAACTACCTCTTCTACTGAAGTCTGTGAGGATTTCCTCCACTTTTTCCGTAACAAAATTAAAGATCTAAATAATTCAACTAAAACAAATACATCATCTGTTTCTATCTCTCCCTGTTTTCCCACTCCATCCAGCTCCTTCAAGTTCTCACCAGTCACATCTGCTTTTGTTAATGACCTGCTTTGTAAGATGAAACCGACTACTTGTGTACTGGACCCCATCCCCAGCACATTACTTAAATCCTGCCTTCATGCCATAATCCCGACTGCTACAACAATAATAAACTCATCCCTTAACACTGGCTGTGTGCCGCTCACTTTTAAAATCGCTTCTGTAACCCCAATGTTAAAGTCTGGTCTTGATGCTAACAATCTTAACAATTTCCGGCTTATTTCCCACTTACCTTTCCTGTCAAAAGCTCTTGAGCATGTTGAAGCTTCCCAGCTCACCAATTATTTAACGTCTGATAATTTGATGGAACCCTTTCAGTCTGGTTTCAGGGTGCAGCACAGCTGTGAGACTGCTCTGCTACGGGTAACCAATGATTTGCTTATGGCAGCAGACTCTGGACAAACCAGCATATTAATTCTATTAGACATCAGTGCAGCATTTGATACTGTCAGACATGATATTCTACTGTCCAGAATGGAGAACATGCTGGGTATCTCTGGCACTGCCCTCCAGTGGTTCAAGTCCTATCTTACTGATAGGCAAGAGTTTGTTAGTTTTGGCAACAGTAGATCCAGCTTGGCGCCAGTCACACAAGGAGTTCCTCAGGGCTCTGTCCTTGGCCCTCTTCTCTTCTGTATTTATATGCTTCCCCTTGGCCATATTATTCGTAGCTATGGACTGGGCTATCATTTTTATGCATATGATACTCAACTCTACTTTAATGTTAAAAGTAGAACTTCATCAGAGCTTTCTCAGCTCACAACCTGCCTTAGTGAAATTAAAACCTGGATGGAGCAGAACTCTTTAAAATTAAACTGCAACAAAACTGAACTCCGGCGAATTGGGACTAAAATGCAACTTAATAAAATAAGCTCCTTCCTAGTCCATCTTGGCGGTGATCTCATCACACCTGCCTCTACTGCAAAGAATCTTGGTGTCATTTTTTGATTCCTCCCTTTCTTACTCCGCCCACATAAAATCACATTAAGAAACTTTCTTACTTTCACCTCCATAACATATCCCGTGTTCGCTCCTTCCTCTCCTTTTCTAATGCTGAGAAACTTGTCCCTGTTTTTATCACATCCCGCATTGATTATTGTAACTCGCTGTTGGCAGGCGTCCCTTCTAATCTTGTATCACAGCTCCAGCTTATTAAAAACTCGAGAGTCCTTACTCGAACCAGCAGCAGCGAGCACATCACACCCATCCTGCTCCGTCTTCATTGGCTCCCTGTGTCTTACAGAATCGAATATAAAATCCTACTAATAACCTACAAAGCCTCAAATAACCTCGCACCAAGCTACATCAGTGACCTTCTCCATCACTATGTGCCTGCCCGCTCACTAAGGTCCTCTGATTCTGGTAATCTTGTTGTGCCCCACACTGATCTACACTCCATGGGTGACAGCAGGGCCTTCAGCAGTATAGCGCCCAGACTCTGGAATGACCTACCGAAATTAATCAGGTCAGCTGACTCCATGAATTCTTTTAAAAAACAACTCTAAACTCATCTTATCAGAAAGGCTTTTAGCTCTACTTGACTTCATTCCCCTTCTCTCAGTTTACCTCTCTGTCAAGATGCTCATGTAACCTGTGTGTGTGTGTGTGCTAGACCATCAATTCTGTTGTCTGTTAGGCTTTCTCTGAATTTACTGTCTTACTCTTCTTTATTTATTTGGTTTGTACAATGCTATACACTGTATACCCTGCCATCCTTTCTTATATTCTGTAAGTGCCTTGAGCATGGGAAAGGTGCTATATAAATAAAATTATTATTATTACTGAACACAGTTGGTGAAGTTCCCTTGTATTCTTCTGTCTTTGGGCTGACTGGCTTTGCAGGATCTTCGGTCTCATGCAATTCACCATTATGTTGGTTGAACAGTTGTGTGAAAGTGTGACATTATAAATTTTGCCCCCAACAACAGTGTTGCTTTCTGTATTAAAATATTGCCAGACCTTTTTTTCTTTCTTGTTATCCTGATTTCTCACAGAATTCCCACAGTGCATACATGTAACAGTGTATTCAGTATCAGAATGCTGACCCTCCAGTATCCATGCATTTCACTACCTGTGTGCACCTCTAGTGCTGTGTAGGCAACCTTTCTAGAATTCTGACTACTAGGCAGATCTAGGAGCAAATGTGGAGCTTATGAACAATGTGTCTACAGGGCATGAGTGTAGTGTGCATGTGCTGCCGCAATTTGAAATACACATGGGTGACCCACAGGCAGGCTAGCAAGCTGAACGCCAGTCTGAATTTAAGCTGCCAGTTAAATCCATGACCTATTAATTTTTTTTTTTTTTTTTTTTTTTATTAAATGTGCTGAAGATGTATTGCAATGACTTTCTAAATCCTTTGAGTCTGGAGGCCTGCTGAAAACGTTCTGTTTATTAAAATATATACCAACCCCTCTGCCTAATGGTAGTCTTTAACCCCCCAAAGCATCTGCAAGCTAGAATGAGTGCTGCGGTTTCTTTTTCTGTCATATTTTTGTTTTCTCTACCTCAGAGTGCTTTTAGCCTGCACGGCATTGTCCACCGCTGTGCAATGAAGTGGAAATGGCGAACGTTCAACCACAGAGAAAAGGTCCATACAGTCACTTGTACCCCAAAGAAAACTGTGACTTTTGACCTTCCATCTTTGGAGAGAGATGGTGATGGGGACAACTGTAGGTCCACAAAGAGTGGCGTGGAGGTTGGGTTGCTTTTCGACTACAACAAAAGAAACCAAAATTCATTTGGTCACCCCACAAAATCTGAGAACCACCCTGCCATCATGGGACATGAGGACCAAAGTGAGAAGTGAGTATTAACATGTGTTTCACTTAAAGCAGAGGCTTCTTGGTCTCTTGCAGCAGAAACCACTTCTTTGCAGATTTGTCCCAGTAGGTACTTGTATTGCATCGTGTTAGCAGGCTTGGGTTTCCTTTGAGCATTCATGTGCTGTGTGATATCAATGGCTATCATTCTAAATTGACCAGGGGATTCTGTTTATCAGACTCATTCTAAGACCAACCAGGCTGCAACCACGGAGACCCGACTTCCTTCTGCATTCACTGAAGGCTGAAAATGCATCATCAGTTCATGACAGGTATGTCCAGCTCAGTTTTTCCCCAGCCTTCAAGGCTGATTCTGCCTATTAGGTAGGGTGGGGAATGTTTTCTGTCAGACATTAGAATAGTGGGAGAGGGTGAAAGCAACTTAATCAAACACTTGGAAAGACATCCAGGTTATTGATGGGGTGGCTTAAACAGATGGGTGCCATTTGTCATTTTATTTCATTGCATCTCTGACCTTTCTCACTTGTTTCTACTGTACTTAACTCCTTCCCCATCCCTTCATTCCTGCTTCAGGCCCAGTGCACCACTGAAAGCTCAACCAGACCACTGGGAAAGCTCAGAGCTCAGAAGCCCACCACAGAGGACCAGCCTGGTTCCCACTAACCCAGTTGCACTACTACAAGCTATGCCTCAGAAGACCCCCAAAGCCGATGAAGATGTACTGCTGCCTCCATCGTCCTTCATGACGCTCAAGCCTGTAAGTATATGTGGACGTGTGTCCTCGTGAACTGACGCCCTGTTGATCCTGTAAGCACTCTGATTATTTTTCTTTTTTTTATTTTTTTTAAATAGCCCTCAAGCCCACACCAAGATTTCAGCAAGCAGCCTCTGGATGTTCAGCTTTCAATCTGCACATCGGTGTTGCCTTCTGCTAGTGACGTCTCTACTGATTTCTGTCTGGATCACACAGGTACTAGAGGTAGTGCTACAGCGCTGCCTTGGTTATATTTGGGGCATTGAGCACTCCTGTCCACTTCCTGCTGGTTCAGTGATTGCTTTATTCGCACTAACTTGCTACATGATGCTCTCACCATCACAGCGATCTGTCCAGCATTACACAATTTATGGTTAAATGGCAATTCTATGCACGTTCAAGGTGAGCCAGTGTGCCCAGTAATGGACTGGTAGATAGACAGGCACCAGCTCTTCGACCAGGACCCTGGATGGGTGGAAATGTTAATGCAAGGAGCTGCTTTCTGTCTTTCAGGCCAGTACTTTTATTTTTGTGGATGAATAGCTGTTGGTATAATGAAAGGGCGTCCTACAGTGCCTTTAGTTTAGCATCAGTGATGTTGAGCTTGATGGCCTAAGTGGGCAAGAAAAAAAATGGGACAAAGGAATGTTTAGTAGTGAAAACCCATAGCTACTGTGGTCTTCCTATAGGTCGGGCTGCAAGGCAGACAAGGCACAGGCATCACCCTGAGTCCCGGATCTCTGCTTATTTATACCACTGGTTTTACTGTAACTGCTGCTGATTTTTGCTGCACTCTAAATGAAGGTGACCCCCTATTGTGCCCTCTTTGGGATTCTATTAAGTGTTGGCCATCACCAGTGAGTAGATCACCCAATACCAGCCTGGCACAGGGCTGGAAGTGTCTTGTAGCAGTCTTTTATTGTTTCATACACAGTATGGAAGTAGAAGAAAAAGGTAGCCTCCAGATAGGCGTGCACATACAGTGGTGGCGGGAGGAGTCCAGGAGAGACCACTAAGTAGGTGTGGGCACTAGCAGCAGTGTACAGTTCTAGAAGGCAGGCATGCCAGTCGATCAGGAGAGCGTGAAACTCTGCTTGGACACAAAATGGGGTTTGGGTGGAAAGGCAGAGGGTACTGAGACTTGCTGGCCACGAGAGGGCATGTGGCGCCAGGTGAGGACCCGCAGGACTATAGTGTGCTGTTAGTAGAGCAGATGTAACTCTGTGTAAAGGTTTGAATGATTTACTTTATTGACATGTGAAGTAAAAATTAGAAAATGCAACTTTAACATCAAACAATCTAAAACCATGGCATTTTTAGGGAAATATTAGGGCACGGGTACAGTTTATTTGATGAATTAATAACAAAAGTAAATGTGTTGTTTTCAAAAGTTTGGGTCCCTTTCAGTTAGAAGGTCTCAGAACTCTTCTAGTCTAGCTATTTGTCAGGTCTCAGCTGATGGCAGTTCCAGAGGCATTCATACATTCTCTGACTCGTCAAACTTTGTGCAACACTCTACAACCATGGGGGTCTTCTAAGCATCTGAAAATTTAACTAATTGATGCCTACAAAGCAGGGGCAGGCTATAAAATGACACCAAAGCGCTTCCAGCTAGCAATTTCTGCAGGGCCAAATGTTCATTAAAAGAAACCGCAGCAGTCAGGACAGCTGGCAAAACCCAAGAAAACTGGCAGATAGAAGAGCCTGCAAAGCCCCCATAGAACTTTGAGGGACCTGCAGACAGCTTTAGCAGAGCCAGGAGTGCTGCTGTACTGTGTAGCCTCGCTGACACACATTGCCAACAGCAAAAAGAAGGAAACCTCACTGGAGATCACATCACAAGAAACATCTGCTCAAGTACTGTGGACAGAGGCGGTGAAATCAAATTCTTTGGCCACAACTGCAAAAGGTTTAGTTTGGAGAATGAAGAGAGCGCCTCGCCAGCTGCTACGTACAGGATGGACCTGCACTACTTTGGACACCTGTCCCAGTGAGGTCTCCACTGACTGTTGTCAGTCCTCAGCGAGAATATCGGACTGTCAGTGTGGACACTGAAGCCAAGAAAAAGATGGCTTCAACAAAGAGACAACCATCCAAAAGACACTTAAAAACTCTACCATGAAGTATCTGAAGAGACGCAAGGTGGCGGTGGTTTTGGAATGGCTCTCGCTGTCCTCCAACTTGAACACTTTTTTCGATTCTGTTCTGTCTGCACACACATCTCGCAGTGGGAGGAGATCTGCAAGGAAGAAGTCGGGGAAAATTGACAGTGGACCCCAAAACTCCTCGGTGGGGTGAATGGCAGGGAGTGCTCATTTCATGCCAGACTTTTGCAACTACCAAATTTATTGTATTTATTGATTGGCTGTTTTATGTGTTTTCAGTTGTTCAAGTAAATAACAATGCATTGCATATTTTGTTGACCTTTTAAAGAAAAAAACAGCAAGGAAAATAATATGAAAAATGGTCATTTAGCCAGGGCTGTCCAAACACTTTTTATGGAACTGTAGTTGGGGGGGCGTTGCCTTGAAAACTTGGGTCCTCAGAAACCGTCAACCAACCCCATTTCTTTAATATAGCACCTTTTCATAGTAAATGATAACCCAAGGTACCTTGCTTGGTGTATCCCTGTTCAGACTGTGGAGTTCCAGCACAAGCAGGTTAGGTGGCTTGGCAATTGAACAAGTCCAGGGACTCGTTCACTATGCCAGGATGTCATTAAGGGCACCTGACCCACTGCTCAGGGGATGCCAGTGAGATGGCTGCCTGGCATGAACGCACACCCAGCCACAGGACGGTTTGCAATTGAGGAAGTGAGTCTGGAGTGAAAGATGGTGATGGGGTGGGGGTTGTGTGAGGACTTGTGGGTATTTTCAAGGTGGGCAAGCAGAGCCCACAGGTTTGTTGCGTGTGTTTGGTACTTTGTGTCCTCCCTGTGCCGATCCTTACCTTAAGATCCATTGGGCAGGCAGTCCTTGTTGTGCTGTATCTGGCTCTTTACCAGTTCTGCAGTCGCCACCATCCTTGCACGTCTTAAGTTGGTGTTCTTCCTTTCTTAGTACTAACCCCACCCACCATTAGTAGTGTCACTGTTGTGCAATCGTACACCCATGTTGGTGCACAGCCAGACTGTGCCTTGTCCCTTCAGACACATTAGCCCAAAGCCGAGGCAGTGCGGGTACACAGGCCACCTGGCGCTGCTTCACAGACATTGATATACAGCATACTATCTTAAGTTGGGATGCAGACTTTTTACTACTAAAAATGTAGCCAAGTATGTGAATTGCCAGAGCTGTCTGATAGTCTTGATTGTCCCCAGCAGCCCCGGACCCCAACATCAAGCACTGCAGCGGTGATGTGGAGGAACAGCAGTTGCGGCAGGAGCTGGAGCAGATATGCCTCACCCTGCGTCGCTTCCATGATGAAAAGGAGACTCTCCGGTAAGCCAGTGTTGGTGCTCATCTTGCTATAATGTCACTGTGCTGGTGACGCACTTTCAGGGGTTGTTTCTCTTAACCAGACAGTAACACACATCATCATCCCATGCAGGGCCTGGCGCAGACAAGCCAAGGTGCTGAGGGGCTGGCTGGAAATGAACTCCAGCACCACAAAGGGCTGCATGCAAGACCAGCACGAGCTGATGGAGGTGAGAGGTTCTTGGGGTCCGATCACAACACCACCTGCATTTTATGGTGGTGTGGATCATGTTGATGCCCCCTACTGGCCGGAGGCAGCTTGGGTTAGTCACACCAGGTAGACTTTGTTTGATAAGAACGCTGAAGAAGTGTTTAGCAGTTAACCCCAATGGCACAGGTTGCTTTTTAGAGCTACTTGGTAAATTTCAGTTTTAAAAGCAAAATCTGTGGCTGGGACTGGCCAAACCCAACAGCTGCAGTGCCTCTCAGCCGTTCCGTACACTGTCCACCCTCAGCTCACTACCTGCCACATTCTTCTGTTTTGTGTACAGCTGGACAGAAAGGCAGCAGCCCTGGCGGAGAAACTTCAAAAGGAAAAACACAAGCTTGAACGTCATGCGACACGACTGCGAGAAATCCACATGGTGCTGAAGGTGTAAGAGAAGACCTCTGGTGTGCAGTGAGTCTAGTGTTCTCATTTCACTTCTTACCTGCACTTGACCACACATGGTGGCAACACCAAAACCATTTGCTTGTAGAGGGGGCCAGTGCTAATGTGGAAGCCTACCAGGAATGTGCTATGGGGGGGGTGGGTTTGACATCCCACTTTGTTTTCTTAAAAAATTTGTCAAGCTCTTGTAAGGTGCAGAAATGTCAGCTGACCAATGCAGATGTTTGAGGAGGTCTATGTGCTGCTGGTGTGGCCCCCAGATGTCCACTCTAATAAAAGTACTCATTCAGGTTTTCTGTAAAGGACTTTTATTATTTCAAATGTATGCAGTGTTAAATGACTTTTTTTCACATATAAAAATACAGTTTAGCTCATTCAGTGTTAACAGAGTTGCCTTCCCCATGAGAATTATTCAGCTTACATTATTCAGAGTATCCTGCCCCCTGTGCAGGACGACCCGCTGTCAGAAAGCACTGCCTGGAGTCCGGCCAGGTTCAGTCATCCATCCAGGTATGACTCGGTGCCGAGTTACATCAAGATGGCAAAAGCTCAAGTATACTGTAGGCATCTTTATTGTTAATCCAAAAAATGAAAACCCATTGCCCCAATGAGACTGCGCTGTAAAAACGGTTGGCACTGCATGGTAGGAACCAAGTTCCACTTAAGCCAGCATCGACTGGTCCCTAAATCCTGCTGTTAAAGGTGCTTACAGTATCTGCAATAACATGGTAGTGACAAGCCATCAGCCCCCCAATCCCACCCCACAGTGCATCTTTGTGTTCTGGGCACTTGCTCCTCTCAGTGTGCTGCTGGTGGTGGTCAGTCCACATGTCCATCTGAGCACTCGGTTCACATCGTCCCAAGAGCCTCTCCGAAACGGATCTTCTGTCCCGCCTTAAGGTTAAATGTAAAGTCTTTAGGCGCCTCAAATACGAGGACGATGGTGGAGCCGAGGTTGAACTCCCCCAGGTGCTCCCCCTTCCGCATGCAGACCCCTTCTTTATTGGTGTTGGAGATGTAGCTGAAGTCATTGTAGGAGCCTTTGCAGTAGCGAGGGCTGTTTGTGCGCAGATCCTGGAGAAGACAAGGTAGGCGTTAACTTTTAACACTCGGCCCTCAACAGGCTACCAAAAAACCAGTGGGAACGAGACAGAAATGCGAGATGGGCACAAGGTCAGAGCAGGAACGGGGGTCTGCTGCTTGGCAGCTGTCAACTTGGAGTTCAGGAACGGAATTATGGTCCTCCTTCTAAAATGTGAGCTTGTTTGAATGGAAATGAAATGACATAACCAACGATCAGACTTGTCATTACTATCAGTATGTGCTCGTTGTTGAACCCCCTTAATTACAGACTTGTGGAGATGTGGTTTCACTTGTGCGGCTGGCCACAGTCCCCCATCGATATCCTGTCTCACATGGATGAAATCAATATAGCATGCAGAGGTCAGTGCCAAACAAGAGGGACCAGCTTCTCTTAGCTCGGTCGTTGTCCTACAGTTTCAGCTCCATGCTCATCAACACTCTAGAACACCAAGGCAAAGGTCAGGGTCTCAAAGTGACCACTGATCCAGCTTCATTCGCGTAAAATCTCCCTTGCTCAATTGCCGCAGGGGTCCTGGACACGACAGAGAGAAGGTCAAGAGAGCCACCTCACCAGTGACCAAATCCAAAAATGGATTTTAAAGATCACATTAAGGAGAGTCGTTTATTGGAGTGTGACAGAGAGCACCACACAACAGACTCGAGCGTCTGTTTCTTATATGCCCACCTGCTGTGGAACCCTAAAATCCAGATGGCACATTATACAATGCCACTTGAAGATTTCTGTAAGTTGCACTTTTTTCAGCACGCTGCCATTTGTCACAGACCCTTTCTTTGAGAGGTGCAGCTGTCTTTAGTGTGTTATCAGTGTATCCTCACCTGTACACAGCAGTAGGTAACACAAGGGCAACTCTCCTTGTTGCTTCTCTCTTACAAAGATGGCGTCTCTGGTAGCAGGCTAAAGGTCCCCAAACCCCCCCTTTTTTCATAGCCGTTGAGCCTGTCCCTTGCAGCCTCTGTGTCCTTTGTGACAGTGATGTGTCCTGTCTTGTTCATAACACAAACATGAGGAGAGCGAGATGTACAGGCTGTGGCTGTCACCAGGCTCCGAATGAATGGCGGTACACATTAGTGTCCAGTGCCAGGGTTGGGGGCTGTGCTACTCCTGCTGAATACGAGACTGAGGGGATGTGTGGACACCACAGTGTGTTGCCAGTGAGTTTCTGGAGATGTTCTGTTAGAATTTCCTCAGTCAATCTGAATGGGGTGATTGAGGCTGGAAAAGCCCAACGAGTGACTTCATTAAAGCGAGCCCTGTGACTACTGGTCTCACCTCGCCAAGCATGGCAGTGTCCCTGTCCAGTAACCCTCGCTGTCAGCAGCTGCTCCAAGGCCATGTTAAGTGTGGGTTCTTTGCTTTGTTTTCAGGCCCCGCTCCTCTATTTGCTCTTGGATGCCTACCTTTGTAAACTAAGAGCTGCAGCTCAATGTGTGCACAACACAACACCCTTCACGCACCAACATCACCGTTTAATGAGAATCTCTTGTATCGTTTGTTAGTTATGACAGATTAAAAAATGAAGGCTGCGTCACCACTCACCCTGTCAAAGTATATCCGAATAGATCCAACATTTGTTGCTCCAACTGCTGTGAGGGAGAAGAAGCCATGGACCCATTCTCCACTGAGGACCACCCGCTCATTATGACAGAACAGCTCTTTGATCCAGCGAGCTACACCAGGGTTGACAGACATAAGGGAGCCTGTGGAGAAGAGAATAGGATGAAGATTCCAGCACATAGAGTGTTGCTTTCCATTCTGGGATGGTGGCTTTGCCCCAGCCTGCAGCTCCATTAATGAGAGAGAGCAGACGTAGTCACTATCCCCTGCCTATCCCGCCAAAAGGTACACACGTCAGGCCCGCAAGTGGCTGCAGCATCGCATGGTTTGTGTTTACATACCGCACTCTTTAAGGCAGCAGTTATGCAAACACATGCATTACGTCTCCGCTTGGTTACTACAGTGAGCCGCAATCACTTCAGGGACCTGCCCCCAAACTTGAGCTAGAGGAGTACAGTTGTTAAAAAGAACACAAATTCCCAACAACAGGACTCGTTTACACTCAGTTTTCCCCTTTAATCCTGAAGGAACTAATTCATGGAGTGTTAAGCAGCTTTTGCACCAGAAAGCCATCTAATTAGTGCGTGTGATCAGATTAGCATAACTCTCTTAGTGGCCTCTTATGTAACACATCTGGGACACCTGCCGACCCTGAGCTGACCAATGGGCACGTGTGACCTTGGCATTGTTTGACACCCACACCCCTCCCTTGCGTAGGCCATCCAGCAGCAGTGGCAGTGATAACACAAACTCTTATCGCTGGCCACTGAAAGAAGGCAAGGTGGGACCCACAGCCCACCAGCCTCGGCGACAGACTCCATTTTTTTTCCCTTAATTTTTACATTAAGTTACTTAACCAATCGTGTATAAGTGTCATGTCGCCCATGTTTCCCACATTACCTTTAACATTAAAATAAGTTAACAAAATGAAGCAGCATCTGCTTATTGTTCAGGCACCAGCACCTACAACAAATGAAATGAAAGCCCAAGAAATACAAGAGGGAACCCAAAGATATATAGAAATGTAGAGAAAGAAAAAACACAACCTTTATTACAAGACATTCAGGAATTGCCTTTCATTCCACTTTAAAATCCTCCCCTTGAGTGGCAATACAAGTCAGGGGGCACAAAAACAACAAGAGCCAGACAGACCCAGTTGTGGAGGCGCTACAGCTCTGCCTGTTTATTTCTCCCCCGATGTTTTGCCTCCATTCTTCAGTGTAACGTCGCAGCACGTGTCTTATACGATTTCTTTACAATTCCAGAATCAACTACAGAAACACTCACCACTCACTCGATCCGCTTGACATGATGCCAGTTAGCTGAGTGTGGGCATACGATACCAGGCCATGTATTCAAGAGCTACAGCCTGCTACTGACCGATTCTAAGCATTTTTGAATCCCACCTTGCATATGTAGATGTGTGCCCCTTATAAATACACAGATGGCATAAAGAAAGGCTCAAACAACATAATGTCTGCCCACAGAATAAACAAAAATTGCCCTTAAGACATTTACCAATTCGACCCCTCTGTTAATACACCTGGCCAGCTTTGTGAGCTATGTCATGTTGCAGCAAGGCCAGTCTCACCATGACCATCCCCTCTCATGGATGACCCCTCACACTGGATTATCCTTTCTCATTCAAGGAGAACATGAAAGGTCTGAACGGCAGACCCTCTTTGAATTTCAGCAGAAGATGGGCATTTCCCGAGGTGGTCTCCTCTCAGTTACCTGTAGGCCACTACCTTCCACAGTGCCACTCCACTCATTCACTCACTATGAGGACCCCATCGTTCTTCCCGGCTTCTCTTTCAGCACCAGAACTAATGCAAAGAAAAGCAGAGTCTGACAGAAGTCAGTCCTGGAGCTCAGCCCATCTGGAGACAAACCATCTAATCCCTTGGACAGAACATCAGCTGATCAATTCAAGCATTGCTTGTAAAACACGTGCCGCCCATTCATATTTCGACCCCCTACTATGTGCCTGGCTGTACAAATCTGTTTCAACCACAATGCTTTTTCCCAGGATCCCTCCAGTGACTTGACCCACCATGCCATACTCAAATTACACCAAACAACAACGTTACAGAAAATGAAAGGAAATTTAAAAAATAAAAAAGGCAAACGTCAAAAAGTCCATCTACCTAAAGGGGGCTGCTAAGAGGGCCGAAGTGATGAGCCAGAATGCGCTGTGCATACAGACAATGTCTTTAGTTAAGTGCAAATCGAGGACCCCACACTCTAGCAGCCATAAACTTGTGCAACCACAATGGACTCCTATATGGTAGGAGAAAAGTTGTTTCCACCTTAGATTGTGTAAACCTTTATGATTTACTTTCAATTAATGATTGGGGGGGGCTTGATTTCATTTTGGGTTAAATACTGAGGGGGCAAATGTTAACTTGTAAGCCAGTGGCTTCAGTAACTAGCACTCTGCATTATGTGAATGACGTGTTTACTGCGAGTCTCGTGTGCTGTTCTATGAATGCCGGGGACACCATCTCACCTGGAAAATGTCTGCGATGGGCCACGCGCCAGTCCGTGGGGGAGTGAAAGCAGTGGTAATCACCCGGCGCCAAATAGATGATGCAGTGGAAGAGCTGGTTCCCATCTTTAGTTACTAGGAGATCCTGGAATGAGCCCGAGTCATCCTCTCCTGCAGCAGGTGGCAAAAATGACAAAGTCAGAAAAAATGGAAAGCTGCTTTGGTATTAAGCAGCAGGCTGCTTGCTTGATTACAGATGAGCTTAGCGATGGTGGTCCTAACGGGCCAGCTGTGATGAAAGCAGCACAGAGGAGAGGCAACCACACAAGCAAACGGACAATGACAAGATGATTTGATGTTTTTTTTTTTTTTTTTACCCCTGGAGTTTCATTCCCTCATTAATGGCCAGCCAGTGGTCTTTTGCAGGAGTGGATCAGTGGGATTCCCCCCCCCCCAGTCAAGCAGTTTGTTTATGACAGACAGTGAAATAAAGCGAGTGACTCAGCCGTGCTTAATGGCAGACAGGACTATAAGGCCTCACCTTTGCTGATATCTGTCCACGTCTGCGGACCCAGGAATGTCTCTAAGGAATATGTGACCCCTTTCACCTGTTCAACTTCACAGTTTTTTACTCGGCCAAAGTGCAAAATTTTACCATCTGAAGGGCTGATCTGTAACAACATTAGAAGAAGTCAGTTAGAGGCAAACACAAAGCATCAGAGGAATAAACCACATTAAGCGAAGGTGCTGCAGGCAGTGCGCCACATATTCGAGTGGCAGGGCTCGCAAAACAGAAGAACAGAAACGGCACTTCATTTGAAATTCATAAGCCATTTTGGGTTAAAGCAGTGGTGGCATACTGTCAACATTCATGGGGTCCACTTCACAATCCACGAGGCAGCATTGTTCTCTTATTACACTCTGCTGAGTAGGTTTCTCAGCATAGGAGTAGGGGGTCACTGCAGCAAAGCGGTGCACAAAATGTCTCAAATGAGCCAGTAACCCCCACTTTACATTCATTTGGGGACACCCGTTCTAGCAGCTTTCACAAACACCGTCGACCCTGGCGCTGCCACCCAGAATCTAGAAGAATGTTTAAGGCAGGGTGACCGACGCAGGGCTTGCAGGCTTCAGGCGGCCACTAAGCGGCACGTCTGGCAGCCCAGGGGAGCCAGCACTGGTAGCCTAATCTGACCAGACCACTGCAAGGTGGCCTCCTCTGGGCAGACAAACTCAAGAGCACTCGCCACCTACCACACAGTGAGAATTGCAGACGGGCCGTGCTTGGGGTTTCAACTTTCTCCGGAAAAACTCGCTGAGGTTGCGGTAGTGCTGCAGGTCTTCCACAGCTGCTTCCTTCATGTTGACCCCAAACGTCCAGATGTAGAGGCTATAGACGGGCTTCCTCAGCCACATGGGCAGTTCAACCTGGTTAAGTCTCCCCCATGCTCTGGACAGCAGGCGTGTTGGGATGGACTTATAGAGAGCCACCTGAAACGATCAAAAAGACATTGAGTCAGGCCTTTGTGCAAAATACCTGGCAGGCTGGAGATGGGCACCCATCTGAAATAGCAGGAGAGAACAAATAAACAAACATGGTGAGCAGGCAAGGGGGACAGCACTGGCAGAAAGCCATGCAGCAGGTGACAGCACTGCCATGGCCATCCGATGTTGCCCACTGTTTGTCTTTCTGTCTGTGCTCCTTTTTGCCCACTTTGACACAGCAGGTGCTACACTGTGGGGACCTCCAGATGAACATTTTTTTCCCCCGTGGATTGGCAGCACACATAGTCAGGGCTCACCCACAGCAGATGCGCCAGCAAGAGAGCGGAGGCACGTGGCACACTGGACACTCGCTGTCTACCTCATCACCTTGGGGAATGGGGCACTTCTTTAGTTTTTTAAAAGGATGTGATGTCTAAATGAGCAGTAAGTATTTAAACTAGAGAAGGGGGAATATGTTATCATTAACGTCAGGCCTGGGGTGAGCTAAGGAAGTGGATTTACTTGGCTTGGCCCTGTGTGAGAATAAGCAGGTCCATCAAAATAAAGTGAATTGAATAAACACATTCAGTGAGGAGGAGGAGGAGAAACCAAACAGCAGCCAAGTGCACCTGTGCCTTAACCAAATGGCAGAAACACTGGGCAATGCATTCACAGATGTCAGTGGCCACATGTGGACGGGGACACCACTGTCACTAGTGTGGCTCTACCTGGGCATACTGGCATTGAAATGACACAAAGCACACAAGCTCAAATGCAGTGGTAAATCGAGGGGCTTGTGAATGAAACACATGAATGGTAGAGGAACTCTCCCCCATTTCAAAGACCCAAAAGTAACCAGACAAATTCACATCATCTTAAATAAAGCTGCACTCTTTCATTTGATACTCGGTCTACAGTCCCCGAGTGGACCACCCTCTGACATCGACGAGCATCTTCTTTGGCGATGCTCTGCCAGGCCTGTCCTGCGTCCTCTGGTCTTGTCCTCATCAAGTGAAATGCACGCCCAAGCAGATTCCGCGTGGGCATTGACTCTGCCATTCCAGGTGGTGGTCTTGAAGAACTCTAGTAGCTGTAACTGAAGGCTCTGGCCTGGTCCTGCTGCAGCACAAAGCGCCTGTCCAGTGCGTTTTGAAGGACCCTGTTGAATGTCTCTGCTCCTCCATCAGTAAATAGAAGGGGATGGGCGGCAGCATCAGACGTATGTACCAAAGTCATAACGCCACCCCCATCCTGGATCACAAAGCTGGTGGTGGAGGAGGTGGCGCCATTCTTGAGATCACAAGCACCCCCCTCACCCCCAATCCTTTCTCTATCTCGCTAGTACAGAGAAGTCTCACCTGTCCCAGAATTCCCCAGGCTTTCTGAGGTATTTCTGAGTAAACTTTAACCCAACATTTCTGTTCATAAAGCTCATCAGCAGTTCTGTGCAATCTCCTCGTAATGGCCGTCTTGGGCACAGCGTTCTCGATCTGGCCGTTTTTGTTGTAAGTATTCTGTCGTCAGCCATTGCAGTGGTCTTCCTTGCTCTACCATGCCATTTGCTATTCCTGATCTCACTCGCTTTGATTATGTCCTATTTTTTAGACAACAGCAACAAAAAACCCCACCTTAAGACTCACCTGTCACCTTTTGTCAGACCGATGCTGCCGAGCATGATGATGGGATGGCACACACCAAGGGACAGCTAACCAGCCAACTGTCCAACTACTTTTGGGTGGAGCTGCAGTTCCTCTACCACTCTGCAAAAGAAGCCCCTCTTCTTTGTTTGACTTCAATACCAGTAAGCATGGGCACACAGCCATCGTAATAACAACTGTGTCCGTGTCCAAACACTTGTGCACAGACGTGGCATGACTGTACACATTGGCATTAGCACTCTGTGATTTAGGAATAACAGCCTGTCTTGGCCTCTTATACACTTCATTAAGTACACACATTGGACTTGAAGCAAGCATAATGGAATCTGGGCCACAAGGACATAATCAGCGTACTTTGCATCACGGGTTATACAGTACATTGGCACACAATGGATTCTGGGATTTTGAGCACATAAGGAGACGATGACACCAGCCCAACCCAGCAAGGCTTCCTTCATTACAAAGTAGTGATCCGACCCTGAGACCCTTACCCGACTAGTTGGTCTCCATCCCACCTTGGCAAGTGGTTTAAGAGCTCCAAATGGCAGGAAATAGTAGAGGAAGGACAGCGGCCAGGAACGCAGCTTCAGTGCGGGTTTGGACATGCAGCTCAGCTGACCAAGTCTACGGCGCAGGGCCAGCTGTGGAAAATGTAACCTGTGGGTGAGCAGAGGGAGAGAAATGCACAGAGGACAGGTTTCACTCACAGTACTCGTTCACAATTCACAAACACCCTCCATCTCACCCTGCTGGCCACGTAGGGGTGATGGAGACACAACTTTGTGACTTCAAGATCTGCAGGGAGGAAAAAAACATGAGCTTCTAGCAGCCCGCAATGCCAACCCAAAAGCAACAACATGGACAGCACACATGAATGGTCAGGTTAGCCAGCTTACAGTTCATGGATTATGTCCTGTCACTGAAATCTACCAAAACATGTCGTCTTCTTCACCCAGGTGGTACTGCAATGCGATGAGCCACGCTGGCCATGTCGGGACACTTTGAAGGAGCATCCATACAAGTGGTTTTCGTTAAACTGCAGGATGCCACATCTCCTCTCTCACAACACAAACATTTATGACAGGACACAGAAAAACATGGCCAACATGGTGCCAGCATCCTGAGTCCAGGAGTGCCAGGCAGGTAGAGATCGTGGCACCACAAATACAATTCAAGCTCCAATTATGCAGCAATGGCAGAGTGTGTCAAAGTGCTGCATGCCCACTGGCACAAACACGTAAGGACTGCGGCCTTCACAGTACAGGCGACAGTAATGACCGAAGACTAGGAAGGGCAGCAATCCTACAAAAGTCAAATTGCCGGCAAGTTCATGAGTGCACGAAAAGAGCGTCATGTGCCCAGTAAAGAACAAAAAGACCAGCAAGCAGTATGAAGACTCCCAGACAACACTTTTTTTTATTTTTAGCGTCAATGGTGGTCTGTGGACATTTAGATGTTCAAAAATCCACTTCACTGTGATGATGAATGCAAACAGTCAACTACTGTCTAGGGAGTTCACCTCAGACCAAGGGGCACCCCCAATAATTCTGTTTGTGTCCTACATGGCCGCCCACTCCTGAGTAAGTATTGTGCAAGTGGTTTTGGACATCTGTCCCAGGTTTAGAGGCCTGACATGATTTGGAACCTGAAAGAGACTCTCAGAAGGTGCACCAGAACACGAGATAACAAAGACTAAGAACACAATGACAGATGACCCCCCACAGCCATGGAAAACACGGGCAGCAGCCCTTAGGTTGGCATGGCATGCACCGATACAAGACACCTCTACATTGCTTGGGGGTCACATGCTACACAGGACTTGTCACCCCTATCACTCTCAGAGAGGGATCTGCCTCGGACTTATGCACTTTGGTGAAGCAGGGCCTCCAACACAATGCCTGCCCATACAAGAGGACACGGCGGACAAGCCAGGATCTCCAATCGTTCAACAGTCTGTCGCCTAAACGCACGCCGGCCCGGCAGGTCACTCACCACGGCAGTCGCCTTCCCCAGTGCATGTCAGCGAAGCTCCACAGCCATTCATCTCCCAGCCTTTTATTCTTGCTCATTGGAGGAAAAGTGCTGGGAGAGCAGAGAGAAGCTCATCTCATCGCATCGCTGGCCTTTGCCGCACCCCTCCCCCTCCTGTTCAATGCAGGCACAGCTTGGCCAATCAGTGCACCAAAGTGCCTCTGCATCTCGGCTCACCCTGTGCAAAGCAGGGAGATGCGCCGCGCGCTCACACACTTCCAGGCACTCTTCCCTGTGCGTTTCCCAGGGTTTTTAGAAAGCACTGTGATCGCATGCAGTCTTTTGGTTCTTACCAGCCTCCCTAATTTGCTGTTTCTACTCAAGCAACACACAAACAAGGCAAAGCTGAGAGGCTTCATACAACGTGGGGGTGACAGTCTAACCCGAAAGGCAGAAAGAGAGACAAAGAGAGACAGAGAGAGAGAGACATTGCATCCACAGTACCTGAAGCGGGCTTGCCGGCGTGAGGCAGAACCCTCAGCAAGGCCACAGCCATCGCGTTCTCGCTGCTCTTCACATTCCCCCAGCTGTTCAGAGGAGCTTGCGCGAGGCCGGCGCACAAGAATTTTAACTTTGTGAAGATTGTAGCAAGTAGGAGGGCTATGTAAAGATTTGCGGCATCTCACCATTTCCTCGTGTTCAGCGACGCTCGCTGCAGGCTCGCCTGACACATGATCACCGGATTAAGTCGATGGAGCTCTCGCCTGTTCTTCCCTCTGGCAGCTCAGCCTCACGCTCGCTGGAAGTGACGTCAGCCCCCCGCTCCCAATTCCCTGGAGCTTTTCTGCTGACTATGGCAATTTGCTTCCTCCTCGTTACTCACAGTGTCAGCTGATGCCCAGCAGATGAAGAGGGAGGCAGACACAGCAGCTCTGTAAATATGCATTGTTACAGGGTAGGTAAAGATAGCCAGGCAACCCCGTCCTCCACACGCCCAGAGCATGATACCACCAAGCAGGCACAAGGACTATCTAACACTGCTAGTCATTTGTGAATAAAGGCAAACATTGAGAAGGAGAAAAAAAAAAAAAAATCAGCAACAGATTTCATCACACAGAGGACGAAGTGGACACACTCACTCACTCATGTACAGGTGGACAGCAAGCACGAATGACCCCAATCTCTCTCGAGGTGGTGTGCCTGCTCTATATTTAGGCATACTAATCCTTCATGTCAGGCTGAGTTCTCTATCGGACAGGTAACAGGAGTATCAGGTCACTTTCCTGTGACCCTAATCTGCACTAATCGGTGCCAATCCTACAGCAGGCGACTCGGAAGTGAACTCCTGGATGAACGGAGTGGGGCCCTGACAGGCCAATACTCGATCGTACAAACTACTGAAGAGGAGGCAGGCCTCAGAGCTAAAAAGTCAAAATTACGGACACCTTGGAACGAACTGTCTGGTCCACGTGGAGCACACTGAACGGTCCTCTCGTTACCAGCCTGGGCTCCAGTTTTCTGGGAACCCAAGGAAGACGCACGAGCTACAGAAAGGAGTGAAATCTGTCAGCAGTAACACATACACTAAGAGAAACGGCCACTTGCTGTGTAAACTTCACAGATCAAGGCTTTATTTAAAATGATCATCCTGCCAAGGTTTACTCTTCCAGCCTGTTCAAACCATAACAAGTGCTGCTCTGTGAACGGAGCACTACTACACAAGTCAGACTGCCACACCGCCAATCTGTCCATCCCTCACTGAAACAGGATTAAGCATTTCATTTAAAAGACTGACCTGAAAAGAATGTCAATTCCCAAAACAGGCATTATGATCTGGTAGAACATCCTAAGGACAAGACGAGAGCCAGCAGACTAACTGGGAATAAGAGAAACAGAGCCATCGTCTTCAGCAAATCCAACATTCAAAATGAACTGAGACAGGATGGACTCGCAATTTCATTCTGTCCCTTACTACACCAAAGGTTAAATCTGCTGCATACGTCCTCCTCAGATGAAGAGGAAGCAATGCCAGCAATGTCTTGTGGGTTGGGTCCATTTCTGTGCCTAAGTTTAAACTGCAGCGTTTTTTTTTTTTTGGTCTTTTTTGCAGTATAGTCTGTATATCAAATTAGTGCCCTTTATGTTTCGAGGTGGGCATGGAGAGCTTCTTGTGGCAGGCAGTGATGGGGTGACCAAGCCAGACACACTGCAGATACTGGGACCGCTCACTAACTGAACCTTCTCATCCAGCACCACCGCATTTCACTCTATTGAGAGAGTGAAGTATCCCAGTGTCTAGCCAGGGCCTGACCTGCCACACCATATGCAAAGTCCAATACAGAGACAACAGTAAGTTTAATTTCACAGCTAATGCGGAGTCAAACTGGCACTCGTTTGTAAATCCTGCATGGGTTCTGCCTGCTTTCCCAATAGAGTGATATGCCACTTGCCAGGTTCTCACTGCCATTGTCATCTCTCCAGATCCATTCCAAAGTGGCACTAGGAAAACACTGACAACAATGTCTGCAATAAGGTCATCACACCCAGGAGTTCACACGAGCAACACCTCAAACAAATTGGGACATCACACTACAGGCCATCTCGGGCAATATGGCTCTCCACACAGGTCAGCTGGTGAAGCCAAGAACCAACAGCCTGACAGCTTGCAGAGGTGGGACTTTACTCATGATGCCCTTCACATCTTCTGTGGTTCACCGTTACCAAGTGCAATGTGTGGCATCTACCAGTGTCACCTGAGACTGGACAAACAAAAGTGCATGTCACAGAAGATACCACCAGAACAGAAGCGGTCATGCTATGTTGCACAACTGCCAACCAGAGGCAGGGGTCTTTAATTCATGTAATGGATGTAAGTAAGTCATCAATCATTGGACTTTTTGTGGCAGATATCCCTGATGCCCATTTCCAGTACCCACACAGGTTGCCACCTCACGGCAATAGCTATTAACTTAAACCCCTCTGGTGACCATCCATCCACGGATCAGTGTCACGAAGAGCAGATATGCCTGGTTTTCGAGTCATGAGATGGTATTGACAGCCGAGGATATTTGACAAATGTGTCAATCACACCAATGGAAACCTTTCCTACTATGGGTGAATGGGCCTCTGCTCACCTTCCTTAAGGGGCGTCGAGGGCTCCACAAGGCCCCCAAGTTATCATTGCATGTGTCAATAGAATGGATATAAAAAAAATCAAAAGAATACATTTTAGGCCCAACACACACACACACACTGCACACAAATTGTGTAATTTTACCATTGTATTTGAATAAAGTTCTTTCATTCTTTTACCATGTAATATTAGGCATTTGAGGAATTATTTGAAACATCTCTAAAATGGTAGGCCCAGTGAAATAGGCTGAGCCTCACAGCAGTCTCTTCCAGTCAAGTCTTGACCCCACCGGTGCTGAGGCTGCTCCTTCACGTGTCTTTATGGGCTTTGTTAAGGTTTGTCCGTTTCCCTTCCAACTGCACGCCAAGTTAACTGAAGGCTCTAAACTGGTGACCTGCGACAGACTGGCACCCTGTTTAGAGCTGCTAGACGTGATGACTACCTGCGTATGAGGCAACCCCAGTTGACAAAGCAAAGTGACGCAATGAAAGTGAGAAACCGTACCGGAGATAAAGTGAGCAGGGGCAGAGGGCTAAGTGGTCAGATAACAAGTTTGAAAAGTCTAGAGTTGCATTCAGAGTTGTAAAGTGACCCTTTTTTGTTCAGTCATATTCGATTTTATTGGGTGCCCTTTTGGCCTTGAGCCCATTTGAAAGTTTTTTTATTGGGCTTTACTGTGGACATCCTAGAAAAAGGCGATCACAATGCTGCGGCCTAACAACCTGAAGACTCTGGGCATTTGGTAGATGGATTAGTGCAGTTGCTGTGGCTAATATTATCTGTTCTGACTGGAGGACATCATCGGCATTTAGATAACAACACCACTAACTGGCACTGGGATTGGCTGTTTGAATCATAGGAGGCTCTGGCCACTCCTCAAACTCTGCCCTGGTCTGCTCCCTCTGCCTGCCACAAGAAGCTCTCCATACACCTCAACACATGAAGGACACAACTTTAATACACAGATTATACTGCCAAAAAAAAAAAAAAAACATCCGCGCTGCAGTTTAAAGCTCACTGCTCTCAAACACGGATTTCCAGCAACTTTCATTTCATGATGTTAATTTAAAAAAAAAAAAAAAAAGACCTGGAACATACATGACATAAAAAAAAAATTGAAAAAAAGGTTCCCTTTAAACCTGTTACACTAAGCAGAATATGCCGTTATGTAGAGAATGCATTTTTGGCAGGAGGCTGCACCATTTCCTCTTCACAAATAACTTGTATGTGCATCCTGAAACGCTATGGAGAGGTTTTGCTCTAACATGAGAATAAGAGTGTGACTGCCACTAAGACATTAAGAGCACTTTAGACCAGCCATGAACCATGAGAAAACATGGAACGCTATCACCAACAGATGACAATTTCCAAGCGTCAGTTTGATTGTGCAGCTCAGATGGTTACCTTTGTATAAAAAGCTTAACAAAATAAACATGGAATCTACAATCAATCAAAAGAAAAGGACCTCCCCCTCGATTGTGTAGAGCCCTGTTCATAATGTACACCTTGGCACATCTCCACGATCCTAGAGGAGGAGATTTAAGCCACGGCTTAAACCTGTGAGCGCTCAATAAAATGAAAGATGTGCAGAAGACAGCCCATTAAAAGTCGGGCTTTATATTATTTACACATGATAATGCTAGGCAGCCACTACCACCTCCCACCACCACCACGGAAGGCCATAGGACTATACAACATGTTTACTCTACATCAAGAGATACGAGCCAGCTGATCAACAGCGGTGGATCCCTCATGTTAAGCAGTAAATGTGGTACATCAAGCCCTCCCAATCTTTCCGCCTTTGCTTAATTTGCTCTTCCCTGTGGGCTGAAATAACACCACTACGTACGCACTTCTGAGCAAGCCGGAACTGAACACTCTGGCGGCACATCATTCACTCAAGACACTGCAGCCCACTAGCAGCTGCCGCACACCTCTCACAATTCAACGCGCACTTTCTTAGCAAATGTGCAGTTCTAAATCTCAAAAACAAAAGTGACTAAGAGAAAGGGTAAGAAATAAAGCAGAGTTATGAATTATCGGATACAAGTGTGGCAAAGCGAGATCATCAACATTTCAAATGAGAAAGCCACCAAAAGAGAAGCTGGCTGAAAACTACACCAGTAAAAGCAAAACACATACTACGGTGGTGGTCTCAACCACTTTTGAGTGAATTTACCAACCACATATGCAGAAACACATACCCCCAAAACGTCAATTCACAAAGAGTACTTTTATCTTTCTCTTCACAGACGATATTCCATTATCAAATCATTCATTAATTTCATTTTAAGGACCTACTTTTTCCAATGCGAGGCCAGTAACTGAGAATACAGCAGAATAAGACAACTTAGTCCTCCACAGGACACACTCACTCATATGGACGGACTGGTGTGCCTCTGAAATCCCAGGGGTAGGGAACACAATCCTGGGGTGCTCAAGTAGTACATAGAGAATAAACACAGCATGTGCACACACGCACAACACAAGACACAAACGTGTGAACGAGGAAAAGGATCTCAGTTAGCGGGAGCAGGAAGAGCCAAACCAGAGAATGTTCTGCTTCAGGTTAGAAGACTTAGAAATACATCAAGGGAAGCAGCAGGCTACAAAGCTGGAGAGATCAAATGAAACAAAATCAAAGCCAAGGAAGCAAATAACAGTCAGCTGAATAAAACAACCAGCGATACTGAGAAGACAAGCCAAAATACCTATGGATTTAGAATATTATTAATTTACTAACCTGATAATTCTTGAAGATAAAAATTCACACAAAAAGGAAATCAGGGGCAGCTCAGCTCTTCTCTCCTGGAATAATGATAAACTTTTCCAGACTTTTCCTTTTTGCTCAGAGCTGACTGAAGGCTCGTGTCTCTCTCTCTCTCGGCCCTTCCCCCATCTCTGTGTTCAACAAATGCAAAGCCAGCCTCTTCCGCCTCACCAGTTCTCTCACCCCACAACTTAAAAGGCAGGATCTTCCTGAAGGAAGAGATCATCTAACAAGTCCTACCCACAAATTCCACCCCTCAAACAAAACTACAAGAGTGAAAAAGGGCCTAAAAAAGACTACAGGCTGACACAGGGCCCACACAATCACTTGACGCGACCACTAGCTAGGAAGGAATGTGAAGTGACATAAAGGCCAAATCAGAAATAGCAGCAGGGTACACTCTCTAAAGTAGACACTTGCTGGATGACCCACTCCTACTTGATAAAAGTGTCCAAAATGTAAAACATACATTTTTTTTATTTATTATTATTATTGTTTTTTTTTAACAGATGATTATTTTCTTGAAATGAAATCAAAGACAATTTGCACCTGGTAAATCAATACACCAGTCCTGAAAATTTTCACTTCAGAAAGGTTACATGAAGGAAAGATGGCAGTACGTTTTAGAAAAGTGAGAAAAGAAAAGTGAACTCTCTGTCCATCATGTCATCTAACAGAGTACCTGTGACATGGAAGAACTCAGCACATGATTTGATAAATGTTAACATAGGCACCAAAAATAAATAAATAATGCCAACCCACTTGATGGATCTTTGTTCCTTCAGAGTCAGACCACGAAATGCCATTTGACCCGAGAATACATGCAATACTAGGATTGCTTATGTGGCTCACCGTTTCAGGAAGTACCTGAGCCCTTGATGGCAACTTTAAACAGAGACTGATGAAAGCAGCCCTCAGTCAGCCCACATCCTCAGTTACACGTAGCTCGATTACAGTTCCAACAGATCAAGGTTTAATTGGCTCTGTCCCCAAACACACAACAGGACAGGACAGTGCCACGCAATCACAAGAAATGCCCAGCTGTCAGTCCCAGGTTAGGTGACAACTTGACCAAATCACTACCCCCAGCAAGGCTACAAGAAAAGTGTGGATGACAGACTGGGAGATCTGATGGGACTTAATAAAGTGAACCATAAGCTCTCACTAAATAAAAACCTGAGGCATGTGCAGTCAATACAAATTAAGCCAAACAGGAGTGAGACTACTATAAAAACAGAACCTGGAGTAAAGCACCTTCACAGACAATGTCAACAAAGCAGACGGACCAGTGTGATGAGCCTAATCCAAATGTGCACAGTGACAGAACACAAAGTACAAAATACAGGTCATTCTGGCCTTACAGATATCCAGCAGCATGTTGTTACTCACTGGTTGACAAATCAGCCCACCCCCAAAACCAACACACTTCACACTCTTGATTCTGGCCTGCACAGCAGCACATTCAGGTGCTGCTTTAGTGTTTTCACTGCCACCTCTCTTACAATGGACAGCAATGCTTAAAATTACATGCATCTCCTCTGCACGTCTTTAAGGGTTACATTTTTGCCACTAAATACTTGTCAAGTGCTGAAGGACTGGCATTTGGTACACATTAGGATACCACACACTCTATCCATTAACCCCGAAATGGACTACATGGGCTTGAGAATGTTATGACAGGGTATCCTTGTTTAATGAAAAGTAATCTTTACTAATCTAAAAGAGAAGTTTAATATCTACACATCTTACATATAGAACTTAATATAAAAAAGGTAAAAGGGAATTATTTCATGCAGAAAAGCCCAGGCATGGAGTTTGTATGCTCACTCTGTGCATTTCCCACATCCCACGTCTATGCGGGTTAGGTTGAGAGGTAACTGTAAACGGCACTTAATGATCCGGTATAGGCTTCCAAGTAAGGCTCTCTCTCCCATAAGACCCATCTTATACTGTTATAAGGACTACTGGAAAATTACCTTGTGTAAACCTCTCAGGTTTATTATCTTAAAAGTAACTAGGGAGCTCAGCCCCCTGCTTGCTTCGCTCGCCAACCCCCAGGTTTGCTTAACCAGATATACAATTTAAATAGATTGTTACTTTCATGGGAATTGTTACATATGCATCATTTTCAGATTTACTTTAAAACTTCAGTTTAAACAATATTCGGAATTAACTTTTCTTTAAAATTGCATTGAATTTTGATTTTGTGTTTGGAGTTTCACTGTGACAACGCAACGTGCAACTGCCCATTAATGAATATCGTTTCTTTGTTTCCACTAAATAAACCGAGTTTTTCGAATGTTTGTCCCTGTGATGTTATTCACGGAATATGTACTACATTACCTTTCTTGTCACCTGTTAATTTTACAGAATTGTTAGACCAATTTTAAATACAACTAATCTTGTCCTATTGCATATCCCATCACTCAGACATAAATTACGCAATAAAATTGCGATACATCCTTCTTTCAACAGTAATTCGGCAGGTGGAGGACTGGACGGTGTTAACGTTTGTAGATATTCTATGGGTTATGTTTTCATCTTCTGCAACATCACTACCAACTGTTTCAGCACAGTCTATTGATACACATATAACCAATTTGCTGTGTAAACAATTGACAATTTTAACATTAATTCGTTTGACTTCATTGTTTCTCGTTGCCATATTTAGATGAATGGGTGATTCTAAACTGGATCTTCGTAAGTAAGAGTGTGTTCATAAGTAAGCCCTTTAATGGATTGGCGTCTGTCTAGGTTAAGTGCCAGAATGCACCTGATGACCGCGGTCTTGTTTGAAAATAGTTTTAAGAGTAGTAAAAGTCTCCATCTCGCAGGACTTCCTTCCAAAAAGTCTCTTCAAAAAGTCTTGTCTCATCCCAATATTTTTTTATTACAATAAAGAGATTATAATTTGTAAATCATAAAGGCAAGCAACTTTTAGAAAAAGATGGGAAACTTTGTCAAGTTGTGTCTTATCTGTATGGATGAGAGATATCACATCATACAAAGATCAAGAAGGCTTCCAGAGGTTCTGTGGAGAATGACTTCCACGTGTCTTGTAATGGAAACAAAGATATGTTTAAAGTCAATCCTTCCACAGTACAATTGATTATTTTCAAATACCGCAAAATAAATTTTACTGAGAATCAATCGTTTACATTCTCTGACAAGTCTTTCAGGCCACAGTCAGTGTCAAGGTGTATACGTCAACGGTCACAAAAAGGCAGCACATGCTTGGTCTACCCTGGAGGAAGGAAGAGGCCTTTTCTCTCAAAAATGAATAGAAACCCACAACTTCAGTTTGCTGAAAATCCTCTGGGTGTAGGGCAAGATTTACACACTATGCCATTTGCACAAACAAGTTAAAGTTGGATTGATTTTAACCTCAATACTAGACGTTATTTAGATCTACAGTTTTCATATAGTATGTAGGCATAAAATACCACCATTTGAAACATTTAACGCCTACTACCAAAAACCAACATACCAAATAACACGGAAGTCCGATTCACCAGCACAAGTCAAATCAATCAACAAAACTAAACTAAACAACACAGCACTCTAGCCTAATCAATGGTTGCCTTTTTTAAAATGTACAGGAGAGAGCATGCAGTGGATAGCAAAAATTGTAAAAATGGACAGGCAAGTAGAAAACAGGAACATTAAACGGAATGTCTACAGTTGTACCGCATGTGGAAGTGTAGCACAGCATCAGAAACTAGGAAGCTGAAGACAAATGAAATGGGAAGCATAAATGTATCTTAAAAAGTAAACTACAGGAAAAACAAAAAACGACACAGACATTTCAGACAAGAGGAGTATAAAAAAAAAAAAAAAAAAAAAACCAACAAGGCAATATAAAGTAATAAAAGAAAACATCACAACCATTATGATGTGCAGGGGTTACATGGACTGCCAGGGCTCAAAGTCCAGCTTCCCAACATGTGTGGGTATTGCCTGCTGGCCAGGTTGTCTTACTGGCAGCTCTACTACTGACATAACAGGTCAAGCACAGGCCTCTATGCTTTCTCGGACACGGTCGCTCTGAAGCACTAGATCTTGCCTGACAGACCTTGTTGGCTACTGAGTAGCGTTCACTGCATGTCTGAAAACTTTTGTTATTACATTAAAATTTTCAGCATTTACCCACTCAGACAGACATGAGTACGTGTTTTGATTAACAGTCATGAAGTACTTGAGAGGTAAACTTTATCCTACAGTACCTGTACCTAAGAACAACACAATTTCAGCTTTATTAATGAAATACACTGGGCGGGGGTTTGAATGTGTACCAGCTGAGCAGTATGGGTAGCATAACCAGGTTGTGACTCCCATCAAAAATGTTGCACAATGCCGCATTCCTAGGAGGCTGCACACCATTAAAAAGATGTTAGAATGACTTGCTCTCTCTTCTTGATAATTCTGTCAATCCAGCACTCAACTATGTCACCTGAACTCACTACTACACACCAAGCATCACGTCTGAGCATCAAACAAAAGTCCAGCACGCTCTTGAGGACAAATCATTTCATACATCTTCTTGCCTCTATAAGGATAACTTACTCTACCTAGTAAACATTTTGGATTAAACTAAACCCAGGTTTCCAATGTATCGTCGCTATTTAAGACACTGGAGAGATTAAAAAATAAAAAAGTAAAACTAGCATTCCGGTGAAGGTGGAAAAACTCCCGATTTCTTTAAGCGATATCCAATGGCAGACACATTCTGACTATACACCATAGAAACACATGAAGATGGGCTGAGTGGTGGACTATGAAAGCCTGATAGCCTAACAACTTAAAGAAACTGACTAGCATCTTCAGACATGCACCACATTCCCCCACACCTCTAGTCTGACAACTCATAGAGTTTTGCTCCATCTTTGGTACTTTCTTTATTAAAAACAATATCAGTTACTAGGGTCAACATCTGGTAAAGAATAAAGTATTTGTCTCAGTGCCTCTCAGAGTGAAGTAACCAAAATAAGTCTCTCCATTATAAAAAATAAAATCTTGGAAGGAGACGAGACGTGATCTTCTGAAGAGACACTTTCACGTCCAGCAAGACGAGTCTTTGTGCCAAGAGATTTAACCACACCTGCCACAGGAAATAAAAGACAAAGAGTAGATGACAAAGTTGGATGTCGTAAAGAATTCAAAAATGTTGGTGCGATACACATGCAGAGCAGGTTAGAGATAAAGCACTAAAATCAGAAAGTCTCAAAAAAAGGATAGTAAGCGCATAGCGCGTTAGCGCAAACAAACGGAAATTATTACTCGGTGAAATAACGGAACAGCGAAAGGAGATTGAATATATTGTTCGGCTTAAAACTTGTAGATTGTCTAATTCATGCTGCTGTCAGGGAAAAGTAGAGTTTCTTCCCAATGAAGAGGCGTATCCACGAGAATGAAAAGATTTGTTGTTTGATGAAAGTGAAATCCACATACACGAGCGGCAGAGATGCAAATTTGCTGGTGTGAAGCAATTGGGAGGGGCATAGCCCCCTAATAATTCATAAATATCGCATAAATATACTTGGTGTAATAACAGTTATATTCTTCTCTCCAATATTCTCCATTTGTCTTATTTTAAAACAGTCACCATGAGACATCCATTTAGAAAGTAAAACATAACGTCTTTTATTAAACAAACCAAAGAAACAATGTAAAACTTTCTAGGCTGCGGGGCTGCATGTGGCGTCTCAACATGTCCCACAAACACCATTTTCCGACAGCCAATCAAAAGTAGACTAGCTGCCTCCCAGTGCTGCCTGCCCATCATCTTTTAAAGGGGAATACAGTAATCCAGAAGATGGACTTTTTCAACACACGCTAAGACACCCTGCACCGAGCACGAACGTAATAAGCCCACAAGCTTGCATTTGCACTGGTCACTCATCATCAAATGGCCTTACATCACTCATTCTGTGTATATTGCTGTCAGTTTCTCACTACTCTGCTTTACTCTTTTAGAGGGGTTGTGGGCTTTTCAGATAAAAGATATTTTTGTTCAACTGTTCACATTGTCAAGTAAAAAAAAAAATTAGCTAGCTTCATCTAAAACAGGAAAATATGATGACAATTGTACAGAGATTGCCTTTGTGTGTCCTCATTCTCAGCATAAACTAGACACAGTACGGAGCATGTTTGCTTGTGGAGGATGATCTCAGAGTCTGCTTATCATCCATCACTCCCAGAACTAAGAATCTGTGCACACCCACCTCACTAATTTGCCAGGTATGTGATCATTGGCCACATATGCTAAAATGTGGTGTAGTACTCTTCTAAATCTACACCATCTGAAAAGGGGTTTCAATTTTAAGAGTTCTATGCATGTTGTGATAATAAATGGTCTGCTCGGTGCTTCCCTGTGATGCCAATAGTTTAAATTATTGGAATACTGAGGTCCACTTCAGCACACGATTCGCCACGTGGTAACATAACACAGATACAGCTGTAAACACTTGGGAGCACATGGACGGCGAAATCTCAAGAGGTACCCTTCTCAGTACTTACTCTTCCAGTTATTTTTGAAACTGATTTGAAGCAAATGCACACCACATTCATGCAGTCTCTTCCATATATTCAAAAACACATCTTTACACCCTGATATGAATCTGTTCATGGTTAAGTTGGAACATCAAGAACTGCAAAAGAAATTCACAAATGACTTGAACTGCTTCCCGTCAAAGAGTTCTGAACAACAGTGGGCACATTAGCCCTTCTGAAGTTACCCCGAAGGTACCATCTTATCGTTTTAAATCGTGAATAAGAAAAATTGAACAATCTGTACGATATCCTGCCTCATACAAAGGCTGTGCTCAAATCATTTTCTCCCCCTAAAAGACATAATGAATTAAGCTGGGCAAGAGTGAGGCTAACACGGCTCCTGATTAGTCTCACAGCACCTTATAGGCAGACACATAAAGCCTCTTAAAGCCCACAGTGCACAAAGATTCAATACAACACAAAGACAAGCAAGGGAACCGGAGATATAAACTACAGTGCTACAGGTCAATAAATGTGTCTGATATGGCACACTTCCCATGATGCACCAAGTAAAAGTAGAAAAAAGTATGTTAAAGCGGAAGTATGCGAGTGGCGTTTACCCCATTGATAATAAGGTCTGCACTTAGCAAATAGTTCTCATCAAGTTTGTTGCTCAAATATCAGGAGCTGAAAAGTCTACGGATTGTTACAGAATATCCCAGAATCCAATGTGCAATTGTAAGAACATAAATCAAGACTGTAACTGAAGCAGCGATGGCCTCCAGTTTCAAATCCTTACCTCCAGCTCATTGGCTAAATGGGGTGGAACTTCAATCCCCTGCCTCTCCAGCTCCCTGTCCTTGTATTTGCCATACTGCCAGTAACCCACATAACCTCCACCAGTGCCAACGAGCACATGTACGGGCCGGAGACGTGTGGCTGTTGTCAAAGAAGCAGCTTGAATCTTCCTCCAGCCTTGAAGAGGAGACGTGAAATAGTTAGTAGTGAAACACCTGCCAACAGTAACTTCTAATACTTTGTTTTAATGGCATATGTTGTGCTACTGTGTACTCTTAAAGACTCTATATAAAATGACTGCTAGTTTATCATCTCTTAACAGGTTTCACCTTTATCATGTCTATTTGTATTGGTACTTGGCGACAACAGGGCTTGAGGAACACATCATCTAAGGGTTTTACCAGCTTTTAGTAGAAGATACAGACACTAATAAGGAAAATGTTATACGTCCTCAGCAGAATTCAGTGCCCTCTCAGACAACAAACACAAGAACACTGGTCACTGGCTGTTACAAACCAGAGAAAGAGTGAGGGAAGGAATGTAAATGGCATCTGCACGCCATGACAAAGGTCAGCAGCAGTTTGCCAATAATGGTGAGGAGCAGTTGAATATCCCATTTGTACCATAAAACAAAGAGTTTTGTTCAATCACAGCTGGTCCAGCGACAATGTGCCCAACACCAGATTACTTCAACAAAGGACCTGGCTCTTATCCAAGGCAGCAAAGTAAAATCTTGGGCTGGACTTGACAAGACCTACTCTGACTCAGCAAAAAGAAACTCTTATGAAAAGAAGCCCTGTCCTCAAAGAGCTTATGGTGCACTCTATGTAAATGTTCGCCCTTATTCGAGGGTTACATACTGACCCCTGTAGGCTGTCACGATGTATCCGTCCATAAGAGCAAAATAGCATGCACTTGTCCGTCTCGCACCGTTAGTAAAAGATACTAAAGATTAGCAACTCGTACAGTTTTAAATAGAAAGACATTATGACAATTGCTTGAAGAGAACTTCTGAGTGTAAAGACGTTTGTAATACCAGGCATCAGGCTTATAACCCTGACCCATGTGAAAGAGTCAGACAGAGGACCATGGTGGGAATTTAAAGTTATACTCACCCGACGAGAATCTTCGACATGAATGTCCCCAAGATGAACGGAAGACAAATCTGCAGAGAAGAAAAAAAGAAAGATAAAAAAAAAAAAAAAAAAAATAGCATTTATAAAGAAATAAAATATAGATGTCATAACGTCATTTAGTGTTGGACCATTCCTATAATGTGGGGGTCCACATTAATGTCAGGTTGGACTGGTTCAGTAACACAGAGGCAGGGCAGAGCAGGCTCTTTTTTCTTAGGGGACTGCATTCCTTTAATGTGGGTAGTGACATCCTTTACATCATCCACAACTCTGTGATGGCCAGTGTGGTGTGCATCACTTTAAGAGAAGCCCACTGAATCAACAAGCTAATTAAAAAGGACAGGCTCAGTTACAGGGCACACTCTGGACCCTGGGAGGTCATAGTGGACAAGAGAATTAAAACAAAAACTGAGTGCCATTCTGAACAATGCTGCACATCAATGCTGTGACACACCAACACGGAGGACTTTCAGCCAATGAATTATTCAGCAGACGCGTGTCATGAAATGCTAATGGGGGCTCCTGTATACCCACAGCAATACATCTGCATAAACACTCACTGGGACGGGGACAGCCAAGTCCAAACTTTTCTTCCTTTTTAAATTTTCTTGCTTTATAGTCATTCTGGTGTGTGTTCAGACCAAATTATGTGTGTATATTTATTTACTTACCTACCTATCTAATTATGCATTTATTTAAGAGTTTCTGTAAAAAGCCACATAAAGGGGACTGATAAAGTTTGGTCTATCTAGTAACTGGCACAACTGGCTTTTCAAGGCAACCAAGAATTCAACACAAAGAATGAACGCATCCACCTATCTATCCACCAATTGCGTGGGCAGTTAATAGGCTGCTCCAAACATATCCAGAATAGACAAGGATGGCCGTGTCTGACAAAGTGTTGTCCCATTCAGGGTGGGGCTGCAATTTTGCACGCAGTCGTGTTAGGTTAAGGTTTAACAGCCACTGTCATAATATTATTTTTCTTTTAAATGTCACAATTAACACAGTACCATTTCAAGAGGCTTTGGCCTGTTTTCTGTTAGTCAGCATAATCAATAAAATGGGAAAGCCAAGTGGCATGAGGCACCTGGTGCTTTGGGATGCCAGCAATTTGGTCTTTCAGAAAGGACGAGGTAGAACATGCAGAAATAAAATATTACTAATCTGTCAAAATGAAATGTGCAATCAAATAATGGACAGAAAATATAAAAGCACAACACAGCTAAAGGGCTTTCCTGCATGTAGCAACGTGGAGGTGACTGTTAAAGACAACCGCAGGGCTGTGGCACACACTGAACATGATCATAGAAGAAGAAAGAGGAGGATGATGAGCACAATGTTACACACTAATAATGGTCACCAATGCAGTTGCCTGTCATCACCCCCACTTCATAAAATTATTTTATTTTGTAATAGAGTGCCCACCCCAAGCTACTAGCTGTAACGCATTGGTTTATGTAGACTTACTAAGGACCTTTTAAACATAACCAAAAAACTCAAACAAAGCATCTTGACGGCAGCTAGCTAGTCCGGCTGCTACTGAATATTTGTTTCACAGGGAGTTGCCCCATGTTTTCCTTTAAACTTGCATAATTTGCCTGGTTGGTTACCAACGGGTGGGTGTGGGAAAGAAGCAGATCCTCTCTTAAAAAACGTATCTCAATTGTTTTTAATCCAAGAGTAATTGGTATCTTTGTTCTGAAGCACGAAGGTAATTAATGAGACATGTCAAGGCTGAACCAAAAAATCTCCAGGATAACTCACTTTCTATCCAAATGAGCTTCATGCAAGACACATGCGTATGAACACAATGAACAGTTTGCATTTTACACTTGGCCCGCTTTCTTCTCATTTCAGACTGCTCAGGATTTTCACCATTAAAAAAAAAAAAAAAGAAATGCACAGGGCTTCAAAAACTCCACCAGCTGCTCTTTATGAATGCCTCAGTGAGGTACAGTTAAGAAATGTGGTGCATTTCCATTAAAGATGGGACAGAATAATCAATAAATCCATAATTAATCAATGGGGTCCACTTCAAACTTCAACATAAAGTAAGCTTCCCCTGGTTTATTTAAAAAGGCATAGCTGCTGTGGGCTCCGCCAGGCAGTTCAGATCTTCTGGAAGGAGGCACATTTGATGCATACATCACATGTTCTTGGTAAGAAATGCTGATTGGGGGAAAACTCATCCCAGGCAGCTGTCTGCACCCTGTCATTGGTAACGCGTGGATCCTGAGCTTGCTACCGGGCAGTCAGTGTCTTTTAAAAGGTCAAAAACTCACCATCCAACATAAAAAGCATCAAACTCCATCACCTATCGGTTAGCCCCACACACAGAAGAATGGACGGCTGATTTGCCAATTAACTCTCCAGACAGAGGAATGTTAATTTCATTTTAAATAAACAGACATTAAAACTATCAAAGATATGATCATCTGACTAAGGGACCATGCCAAAGTGAACACAACAGAAAGTTTTACAAATTGCCAGTTGACCCTCAGCTAACTCGCTTTGCCCAGTGCCATCAACGGCTTCTTTTCAAATGCTCACTTCATCATCCTCTACCGTCTTTTGACCGACAAGAGGGACACCACGCTACCTTCAACATTAGTACTGTGCAACAGACATTGCTGGGGCTGTCCTCATGCATCCTAATATTTACCTGACATCAACAACATTACCCACTCTGTTTGCTTACTTTTTGTTTTTATTTTCTTTTTACGAAATGTTTTCTCTATTTTTAGCCTTTTCTAAATCCACACTGAAAACAAATCCCCCCACCCAGGCAACCACTACTGCGTGACTATCTACAGAAAATGGTTACTTTTGACTTTGTAAGTTTACTTTTACAGCATAAGTGTTCACATTAAAAACACTAAATGGATCAACATGTGTACAAATCTTTAATCATGTAAAAAACAAAGACTACTTATAAGGGGACTGAATATTTTTGCACGCCACTATATGTGTCTGACCTGAGCAGTAACAAGTTATAAAGAGACTTAAGATCCCCAATCCCATGAAAATACCTTCCTAATTCTCAGCGACAGACAATTACATTGTATATTCTGTGTAAAACAGCAACCAGGCAGGGAATGGACGGAGCCATTTTCCAAAACATGAAATCAGTAAGCATACATTTTTGATGATTTTTAACGTGTTAAGTGTTGACAGCTCTATTGTGCCAACAGCTGCAGATGTTTCAGCTCACACTTTGATTCAAATCCCTGGTTAACCAAATGGTCATGCGTCCATTTACCTGAAGCCACAGTACTAGTTCTGAAACTTTGGGCAAATCTTATTCTCTCCTTAAAGTGCTTGAACGTTTGTAATGAAGGCAGCTGATGGTCGAGATTGCCCCCCATCCCCCACCCCCTTTGTTTATTTATCTGATGGGTCAAATAAGAGACGCTGGTGACCTTTACATAGCGGTGTCAAGTACTTGCCACATCACATATATTGTGTCATAACACCCTGGGGAGCACACTTGAATGTTTAATACAGAAAAGTGACTTTTGATATTCTTTCACTATTTTTTTTTTTTTTAAACCTTGGTGAAAACCACAGGTATACATTGAAAATCTGTTTTTGAATATTTCATATGGTTTTTATATGTTTTTGGGCAATTAATTAAAAAAAGAAAAACACCACTTTTCTCTATCTCCTAATATTCTTTCACAAAACACATTTTAGCTGTCAATTATAAGTTATTATACTAAAAAGTAATTATTTTAATTTGTTTTAATTTTATAGCTTTTGATATTAGAAATGTATCTATGTTTAAAGCTTTGAAAAATCTGAGAAAATTAACTACAATGAACAGCATTGACTCGTATATGGGTACATAAAAGCTCTGTGATTCTTCCTGGGTCAGCAGTCAGGGCAGACAATTCCCAGATTTTCTCTGGGAGTAGAATGGCAGAGCCAAGAATGTGCGTTTAGTTTGGAAGGAATGGACAGCAAGAAAATAAATCTACAGACTGGTGCCACAGACATCATCACAACTAGCTTGGAGGATCCAGATAAAAGTGCTGATAAACGTACTTAAAAAAACACCGCTGCTTCATATTAAGCTTGGTTTAATGAAGCAGTTTGTCAAAGCCCTATGAAAACATTGAGCCTGTCTGATGTGACGGTGCTGAAAGGTTCCAGGTTTGTCTGGGGATAAAATGAAATGGCATTTTTGTCGAATTCAATATTAAAACACCAATTTCTGATTCAGAATTTGATGGTGCAATGAATGACCTGGAATGAGAGGCTTGGGAATAATTAAAAATATTAAATAAGTTATTAGGAAACAAAGATTCAAATTATAAAGAAAATGTGAAAAATATATTAGTTAAATTTAAGTACTTGGCTTGCAGCATGAGACTCAAAGTTTACTTTTTGAATTTGCACCTGGAAATTTTCCTCTGAAAATCTTTGGAGTGGGGAGTCATTCCATCAGGACATGGAAATTGAGATGAGATTGAGATGGCAGACTAGAACATGACTCATGGGGACACACCAGAAAATGTGGACAAGTGATGGGCCACCAAACAAAAAACAAAGAAGTGACAAAATACAAAAGAAGTTACATATATGTTTAAAAATATTTGATTGAGTAAAAATGTTACTTTGATTTAGAACAATATTGCATACATAAATTGTGTAATTTATAAAAAAAAAATTAAAAATGTAATTTATTACATTTTAAATTTCTTCTGAATTTGTTATTTAAATATGATGTGCTGAAAAAAATTCTAATTATTTTTTGTTGATTTGTTTTCATGAGTGCTAATAAAATCTGGAATTTGCCCAAACAAATGAGCATGCAAATTCTGGATATTTAATATTTTGTTCCATCAGGTTTGCCAGCGGCTCTAAAAATGTGCCTAAATTGAAGTTTACCGAGACACCCAAAGTTGGAACAGTCTCGGCACTATATTGTGCATAAAATTTGTTTGAACTGAAAATGAAAATCCAGCCAGAAGCTGGATTACTCTAAGAGTAGGACCAACTCTGGGCACTCTTCCTAAAGCAGCCTTGTGGACACACCGATCACCTCATTCCCCCGGCCTGCACGATTGTTTTCCCCCAGCAGACGTACAGCGCGAGGGCGGGGCTTAGTTTTCATTCAAGAGAGTTACAACGGAGCTGTAAACAGACACGACTGACTTGGCACGAAGCCCTGTGCGTATGTTGCATCAATCCAGCAGGTATTTCGCAGTGTGACACAGTTCATCACAGAAATGCGGCGAAGCTAGGAGACATTCATGCATTACAGACACTTGGCCTCGAAGGCATTTCCCGAAATATCTCACGACTTTAAGTGTCTGCCACTGCGTTCACGTACTAGACTAGTGTCTCGGCGAATATTTCACGTAAACACTTTTGGACCTGGTAGTTCCCAGCGGGACAACTCGGAGAGAACAACGTGAGCCAATCAGCCGAGCTCTAAGAGCATGTTGAACTTTAACTAAAATAAACAATCAGGACAGCCAAAATAGGGTTTCTTTACACGCAAATTTTTATTTTGACGAAAATATTTCATCTTTATATGCATTAGCGCGAGAGCAGTGCTAAACTGCGCCGTCTGCTCTGGGGACACAGACAACCACGACAGTGTCGTGTTACCTGCTGGTCGACTAGTGTTCTCAAGCGCGTCACGCCGACAGCTGCGCTCAGGCCTAAGGCACTGTAGTAGGCAGACGCCCAACCGTAAAAAACAAACAGCAGCAACTGACAGCCACGCCAGGCTGAAGTGGCTGTAAAAGCTAAACCGACTGCGGTAAAGTTGGCTCGCAGCTACAGCAGTGTCCCTCCCACTCTGCTCAAAACTGTGGGGGAGGGAGGCAACGTGCTCGGTTTACTTTCACCACCTTGTAGTCATGATCTGTAGATCCTCCTTCAGCTTTAACTTTCTCATACCTCGCCGTTAAAACAACGTGTACTCTTTACTTCTCACCTGTTTGCCCAGCATGCTGACGTCCTTAATATCACGGAGGCGGCCATCTTTTCCTCAGAGAGGGTTGACGATCCCGTGCGTCAAATCATCGCACACAAATGTACAAATGTCAGGCGATTAACCAATAGGATTTTAGAACGTTTGACACCAACGATGGGAGTTGATAGGCCGAGTTGATGGGGCGGTCACCGAGAAGGGAGGTGCTATTCTAATTTGCAGCCAGTCACGCAGCCCGTTTGGGACACGGAAGTCGTCACTTAAGTCTACGGACTAAATCTTCCACACCTTCATCTCATATAATATAAATGTAGTTACTTGATATCACGAGTTGATAAGATCGGACGTTTTGGTCTCTGGTAATGCTGGAGCATTTCGCAGCAACACTGCGCAACCGTAGATGGGATTCCAGTCTCCGTGCAGATTCCACGTAGTGAACGGGCTCGTGTCACACTGTAGCCATGAAAGGGGATGAAAAACACCCGAGACGTCTCAGCATTATACAAATCTTCATTACCTTCTCCTAATATAGTTAACCGTTTTAAACTTTAGTGTTTATTAATTGTTTTCATAAACCCTTTAAACGGTTGTAGGGACAATATATAATGTTATTAAAGAAAAAAAAGCTTAATACCTGAGGAAAAACTGAGACACGTTCATCGTAGTTTATAACTCCACATTATTTGCAAAATAGATCCATATTATTTTAAGCAAAAATTGTACTTTAATTCCGTAAAAACTACCAGAAACCCACGTTTTCATTGACTAGGATGTTTTTTCCTGCTGATGTGCCTCAGAATACTTGCTTAAAGCTCGGACTAGACTGACCTGTGACATCTGTAAGGCTTAACCAGAGACGGATGAGTATGGGGGGGCTTCAATCCCTGATGTGTTATTCAAAGTCCTAAAACTTTTCATCCATATATATGTATATTGTACTTGAAGCTACTAAAAAGTTGTGTAAAATTTAAAACACACGAGATGCCAACAGTGGGGAAAACCATCAAACCCAAAAAATGCTCCCTGCTCAACCATGTGCAATGTCACAAGGTCCTCTGTTTTACTTAGTCACACAAAAACCATCAGTCAGCTTCTACTAACAAGCCCTATCCCCTAAAAGCAATTTTATGATTTGTAGATTGAACATGAGCTTCAAACTATCATTTTTATATGCTAGTGACACATACAAGCCACAGCTCTACTGATAGTAAATTTGGCTTCATACTTGGCTTAACTTCTCTGTGAATTGGTTTTCCTTTGGGCACCTTTTCCTTTGATCTAGTGTTCAGTAGTAATGCGGTCCAGCCCCAACCTCCTAACTTTAACCCCTCTGCATTTTCTAGCAGTGTCTGCTAGGCCATCCTCACCGTACCAAGTGACACAGTGTGCAGGTTCAAAGGCTTGACTGGTACTGTGTGGAACAAATGAAAAAACATGCAAGCCATTGTGGGCTAACAGTCAACGCAAGGTGCACAATGAAATCCCAGATAGTCCAATAATTGAATCGTACGAGATGTCAAAAAGAGGAAGTCTGGTCACCTGTGAGGCATCAGTGCCCGCCACCTTGCCACTACACAACCCTTCATTTAAGATTGCTGCTTTTTTTGTTACAAGTCAGTCTTCCAAAGAAAGTCCACTTGATCCAAATTCCCATCTTGTGAACAGACTGTCAACATCAAGCTTATGACCAAAATATCAGCCAAACAGGTGAAGGAAGAACAGATCAGTTTTACTTCTCTAATCCACAATTATGTGAACCTTACACACTTTAGTCAACCTCCCCTTATTGTATATAGCACCTTTCACAAAGTGCATAACAAAGTATTGCAATGGCACAAGAACAGCTTTATACAGAACCTTTCCATAATGCTCAACACCCCAAGCCCTTGTATTGGCTTTCCTTATTGCTCGCACGCAAGCCTTGTGACTTGTTGGAAGTGGGGGCCGACTCAGCCCAGAACCTTAGCTGGTTAAGGGACCACACTGTTTACCAGCTAGTATGTGCATAGCTGGGTCTATAGATGGCATTCCTCCTTAAGCACTAAGCCACAGGATCTCCAAACCCCACAATAGCAGAGGTGAGTGTAGAGAGTTAGGGGCAACCAAAGAAGCCATACCTTTAAGCGAGCTTCACAGATGAGGTGCATAGGAGTACATGGTAAAGCACCACTCAGACTGGCCACTTCTGTTTTTTTCTACCCAAATATCACATCTCAAAGCCCATGTGGGTTTGGTGTTGAAGGGGCATCCAGCTGGTTTAAAGTCATCCTCTGTTCCCAAGAATACTGTCCATTTTCCAAAACTGCTCTTCCCAGCATAGGCACTGGCCGGAGGCTTCTCTCTTCAAGTACCAGGTGCATAGTAGGAACCTGCTAATTAGGGACGTCAGTCCAATGCGGGGCTCACACTGACAATATGCAACTTCTAATTCATCTTCACCAAACTGTACATCTCTGGTGTAAAGTAGATGAACCCCACGGACAAGCGAAGGATATGCAAAATCCCACTGAAAATTCAACTGTAGGTGCCATAAGGTGGGCTATGCTACCACCTGTACCTCCAGTTATCTTTAAAGATGGTTGGAAAAAGAAGGCCCCAAGTCTACCAGGCACAGGTGTGTGGTTTTTCAAGCCATCACGGGCCAACCAGAAGGGTACTACTCTGCATCATGCTGTCCTTTGGCGGGGAAAAGTAACACAGCGGGCATAAAATAAAAGCTGGATGTCTCTTGTTGCAGTCTGAGCCCCTTCCCCCTTACCATCACTGGACCCCCACACACATCTTCATCCCTGGCAGGCAGAAAACAGATGCAAAGTTCTCCGCACACCCGGGGCAGGCATGCCGATTTAGAGGCTGTTAATCTGTCAGGAAAGGATGCACCGGCATATGGTTACAATGAACAAAATATTTACCATATGTATAAAAAAGAAAAAAAATGAAAGCGTGAGTGTGATGTGCCGGTAGTGGACTTGCACCTTCTGAAACGGCCCCAGCCCCACTGGTCAAACCACATGCTGGGTGGAGGAAGGGGAGGCGGAGGGCTGTTCCCTCCCTGCTCTCATCAGTGCCGCTCCGCGTGGTGGCTAGCAGTCTGTGGAGCCGAGCAGTAGGACTCTACCACCGCACAAGCTGCCGACATTCACTAGAGATGAGGGTGCCCACCTTTACCGTCATACTGATGGCATCTCTTGGTGTCATGTCTTGGGGTAAGAGCTGCCGTTCTGCGCGCTGCTATTGCGAGTCCAGCCAGCATAGGAACTTCCAGCTGCCTACAGTCATCCATCATTGGAAAGAAATACGAGTATTCAGGGGGAAGGGGGTGATGGGATAGGAAATAGTTTGATTATTCCAGATTCTGCTCTTTCTTCATTGGAATTTGCAAAAAAATTCCCTCCAGGGATTCTTACAGGGACGTCACGAAACATGTTGGCCGTACTGGAGAACTCCAGCTGCATTCCTGATGTCTTGGAAATGCAGTTTGTTTTCTAAACACAGGCGTGGATTTTTCACCTCTGACATCAGCGGGTCTGCTCTGGGTGTGTGTGTGTGTGAATTTAACTCTCTCTTCTTTTACAGAAGAGATCATTGACATGAACGAAGAGCCTAGAGATAGAGGACCCCCAAACTGGTCGATTATCCTCACAACTCTGTGACTGTCTTTCATTTGTCTTTGGTCACCTCTAGGAAAGAAACTACGATGGTGCACAGTGTCAGACCGGGAGCAGAGGAAGTGTGCAGAGCTGGCCAAGGCGCTTGTGGCAGTCTTACCGATGGAGGCTGTCATTAGCTTCGGCAGGCTTTCCTGTATTAAGGCCTACAGCACGACCGACTGCATCAACAAGATCAGGGTAAGATGGGGGCTTCACTGATTGGACATGGCACAACAGCAGGGCTAGGGCACTAAAAAGTATAAGTAACACATGGAGAAAAGAGAATATGGCGGAGAAGCAGCCCTCATAGTGAGCATCTGTCCTGCCTGCTCTCCTTCTCTACATATCAGAACCTTCTTCTGTTTTTTCGGTCTGCAGGCGAATAAGGCCGATGCAGTGTCACTGGACGCTGGAGAGGTGTACTCTGCCATCAAACAGTTTGACCTGATTGCTGTGGCCAAAGAGATGCATAAAGATGGTGAGGCTGAGCTTTGAAAGCAATGGTACTGCACAATAAATCAGATGGTCGGGAGAAAGTGGGCTGCATTATGGGAACCGAAAGGAAGGACAAGAGGACAAATTTATAAGATCAGGTAGATGGTATCTGGTGTCCTCCTCACGTCTCCACCATGACACTTACAACCACATACAGTATTTCCACACTGGCATGTCCTGGGGATCCCTCTCACAAACCGCCATGGACAGGCAGACACTGCCATGAGGACAGAGCTCATCTACCAGGATGAAACATGCAACAGGGATAAAGAGGTTAACACTCTAAATTTAAATAGTAAAAAAAAAACAACCTTACAATGGAAAAGGGAAATGGGGCACCACATCCAAGGAAAGGTAGAGCTAAAAGGTCAAAGCAACTTACAACAGCAAGAAGAGGCTTCATTCTGAACTATGGATATCGCAGAAAAGATGGGAGTGAAAAACTCAAGTCAGGCAGACTGGATTTCACCAGAGTTGCAGCTGGACAGGGATGGGCCCCCCCCCCCAACACTAAACGAGATGAAGCAGGTTTGAGAATGTTATTTTACGGTATGCAGCTGGACATAGCAGAGCAGGGCAGCCCTCTGAGACCTTCCCTCCAATTGTTATACGTTAATTTAGAATTTCTCTACAGAGCCAGTTCAGCGACTCTTTATTTCTTGTAATGTCACCACCCCAGTGGTCTGCCAGAAGACACAGTGATGAACACCAACTGCTCCCCCCAATACATGAGCACTTATTTAATATTCAAAATAGTTATCATCATTAAGGTTCAAACATCCCAGATAATTAAAACTAGTGGCGGGCTAATAAAACTCATGAAGTATGCTTTGCAGTTCAGAGTTTCCAGTATTATTTAATTACAGCTCAAATCCACAGCCACAAGCTGCAGACCACGACACTCGTTTTCACAACTACAGCTCTCTGCATTAGTAGAAATGTCTCGTTTGTCATTAGAGGTTTAAGTTTATAGGGTCTCGCTGTCATCACTGGGTTCCGTCATGCAGGCATTCAAACCCACCCTCCTTCTGAGGGGCAGAAGTCCTACCCAAAAACCCACTGATATTGCACAATCAGTACAAATTAGAATAATGCAGTAAGTAGAATGTACCAAACAAGAGCAGTTTTTGAAGTATTAACGGAAAAAAAATTTCTAATTTTACTGTTAATTCCATTGAATTTTTTCAGGTGAGGCAAACAAAAGTTTCAAGGTAAAGTAACTATAAATATTTCTGGTGAGTATATATAGTATAAAATATTCTGCAGTTCTACACAAAGTGAACAACTGAGGTTACCTTAAACTATCAGGCTCCCGGCTCATTTTCCAGATGTTCCTCTGGCCTCCTCAGCAGAACTGACTTTATTGATCCTTGCTCCTTTTCTTTTTCCTCAAGGGAGCTGTGTGTTTGCGGTGGCCATTGTTCGAAATCAGAGTCTGGACATTCACTCCCTGCAGCAGACCAGGAGCTGCCACAGTGGAGCCCGCTGGACCGCAGGGTGGAATCTTCCCATAGGCTTCTTGCTGTCCCGGAATATGCTGCGCTGGCATGAGAACCAGACCCTGAATGAAGGTAAAATTCAATAACACAATAAGAAATAATGACCACGACATAAAAATATGCTTAGTAAATATACAGAGCTCGTCCTTCACCATATAGGGGGGCTGACGGCAGACAGCGTGCGCTCATGGGAGGACAGCAACAGTGTCTTCATTTTTAATTCCTTTCATGCACATAAAGCATAAAGCTAGACAGTTTGGTCACATAAATAGCTCTTTAAACCTTATCAGTATTATTTGTGAAGCCAATTTTCCTAGCTTCCATACACATGTAGATAATAGTCCCTCCATAGCCAATCTACCATGGTCTTCGTCTTCCTCCACATCCGGCTCTTTAAACACCTTTATATTCAAATGCAATTATGTTGTCATACACACCAATGCTTCACCTTCAGTCTTCCTTTGGTGTTTGTGCCCACTCTATGTCACTGCAATATGAAGTGGAAAATGCGGACTAGTGCATGATCGAGGGAAAAATGGCCACATACTGTAGAGTTGATAACCATTAGTGCTGCCACCTCATTGATCAAGTACTGTGCCTTCCAATGCTACACCCAGTTGATGTGCACACTGTGGACATTCTCCTGATGGCTGTGTGGTTGTCTCCTATATCCGTAATGATACACAAGCAGGGTTGATAGGCGGTTATAAACTGGCACAGTGTGGGTGAGTTAATGGGCATGTGTGTGAACGGGCCCATCCAAGACTCACCCAGTGCTGCCTTAACACGCAATGTGGCCAACCATGATAATGAAAATATTATTTCAGGCAGCAGACCACCACAAAATACTCACACCGCTCATTCAGATTTAATTGAGCACCATGAAAATCCATGAATTCCAAGTTACAGTGAGGATGTTTAAATCTTATCAGCTACTACTGGCTTCTTAAAGAATGGCACTGACTAAAATAAAAAAATAAAAATTTTTTGAAACTTCACCATTCCAGTTCTATTTTTGCCAACAAACTGATGTTGCCTCTTACAGTACATAAATATAGCAATGAACGCCTTCTGTCCAGAATCCTTTGTCAAGACAAAATGCCTACAAGCTACAAGCATCAGTGATATTCCATTGAAACACGCCATGCCTTATAAATCTGCCAGCTCCCCTAGGAGAGCCCACCCATGAAGCCTTCCAGGGTGGCACTTGTGCTGTTCAGGTGTTCTCACCGGTAGTGTCTACATTTCAAATTAAAACTTGTGGAGACCTTAGTGACTAATCTGATTTGGAAAAGACACTTGCAACTTCCACTAGATACTCATTAACTAACAGTCGCCATGAAAACGTTGTCAGTCCTTGAAACCTCACTGTATGGACTCCGAGCAAGACAAAGGTTCATATTGGTAAGAGTCAGGGGATGAAATAAAGTCAGAAGCACAAGTCAAGCTCATCAGTCATCAAATTTAAATTGCCACCCAAATATCGAAATTCCAAAAACAAGAGCAAACTTCTAAAAGCCAAGGAGTTCATTATGGCCAAAACTAGCACAGGGGTTATCCAAAAACTCAGATGAGACATGGACACCACAGCCAACTTTTTAATCCTGTTGCAATTTAAGATGCCAGGGGTTAATCTGGTTTGCTTATGTAAAAGTTACCCATAAGGGAGTAGTTAGTGGAAACAGCAAAAAATGCCAAGTACCGGACATACCGCTGCTCTATATCACCATTTTATTAATTATTCGACTTTTGGAATCTTCCCACCATTTGATACTGGGGCTACTTATAAACACCGTCGTGGCCAACGTTACCACATGCACACACACTTTACTACAAAACGTCAGCTGTGTGCATAAAATCTGGTGTGTAGAACAGACAATGCAAAGGATTCTAAAACCAGAATAAGAGTCTCCTACTGGCACAGAGCAGGACTCAAAGCCAACGTTTTTAGCATCAGACACTTCTGACATACGCAGCAAATACTGCGGCAGGGACAGGCGATGTTCTGTGGTACGTCCAGATAAGCAGTGGTCCATGTGAGGTGTGAGCCTTCACAATACAAAGTGCTGTCGATATAAAATCATTCCTGAGAGGTGGCCGTTGTACTTTTCAGAATGGTATTCTAAAATTGTGAATTATGGCACCATGTAAGCCTGCCACGGCGTACTGTAAAATAGGTTACAGTCCTTTGATTCATCATTGTGTAGCTCTGCTGCCCTGAAAAACAGCGGAAGGCACCAACTCTCAACCTGTCCTGGGCTGGCAGTGTGCCTTTCTGGAGTGCAGCCCAGATTTTATCATCCTGCAGTTCATCTCAGTGTGCGAGTTGCATTGTCATTGGCCACAGAAAGGTTGCAGGACCCTTAAAGGGGAGCTCACAACAAGTCCCTGATAGCAGTTTAGTTCAACAACAGTAAATTGTGAAATGGATGCCAAAAATGGAATCACATAAACACAATTTTTCAAGCCACTGCACTACAGCTCTGTAGATGGTCGACATGGGTGTCTGGTCAGGATGTAGAAGGATCCACCGATTCTCATGTGGTGGTGCACTTCAGGGCATTCTAGATTGTTCCTCATCTTCAATCTTCATTAACACAACCGTTGCAATGGCACATCTGCAAGGCCAACTAACTGAGAACACATCAGGCTTACCACCTTCTAGTCTGAAGTTGAAGTTTATTGTGTAAGCACTTGTCACACTTGCTCAATTTTTGTATGCAAATATCACAACCTACTGAAGGCACGGCATCTCTGGTGCGCCATGACCCTGTCCAACCAGACTATCACAGTCCTGGAAAGCCCAATACACAGCAACTCTAGTGGCCAACAAAGTATTTGATCTCACCCAGCGCACCTCTCACGGTCCACACCATTTGCGAGAATCTAATTTCATTGTGGCAATTACTTAGACATGACAATATTTTATCAAAAGAGCAAAAGGTATCATTCAGGTGAAGTTGTGTCATCTGAGAATGCTTCCGATTTCTGTTCATTTGATGATATCTGTAGGTTATTTCCTACACATGAAGGAGGATCTTTTTCTATAAAACATTACTTGTTTTGGCAGTATGATTAAAATCCCATAATTGTTCTCTTCTCACTTGCAGCCATCAGCACTTTCTTCAGTAAGAGTTGCATCCCAGGGGTCAACGGCATGGCTCACTCATTGTGCTCCTTGTGCCAGGGCCACAAGTCGTACATCCGTGACCAGAACTACTTCTGTGAGACTACAGACAACGAACCCTTCTTTGACTCCGAGGGAGCAATCAGGTTTCTTCTTGTTTATTTAAAAAATGTGCTGTAGAAGAAATCCCAGTTTAATTCTGAGGCTCAGACTGCCAGGCTGTATTGTCCTTCAGCTCTACTTCACTGGAGTGCAATGCACACAGATTTTAATCAGCTGCAGTATCGGTACTGTGGGCTTTACCCCAAGGAGAGTGGTCTGTTGATTCTGTCAGACTGGTCTCCGATTCAGCCCAATTTCATTCTGATGCTCTGGCCCAGTCAAATTTACTTCACTGATTTTGACCCTGCCTCTTAAACACCTAAAAGCCTTGTAGAGTAAGCCCCTTTTCCAGATTCAAAGCTAACACATTTGTGGGTTTGTAATTCATACTGCCATCTACAGATTCAAACATAACTTCAAAGGTTATCCCCAAAAAGGATCACCTTCTAGCAACATCTGGTTTCTAATCTCTCTTTCCATTTAATGGGAGGGGGCTCACAATGGCCCTTGCTGGCTATTTCTCTTACAATGAGCTCAAAAGGTCCTCCAGTGTTTCATGTTAAGGGGAGGATAGACATTAATAAAATGATAATTTACACATGGGGTCCCCGCGTTTGGTTGTGCGGAGCCCTGTCTCCTTGCACTACTTTCAGATCTAACACTCATACCACCATAGGACAATATCTTCAGGCCCTCACAAATGTGCTTTGTCTCCCCCTGGGCTCCATTCTTGCTGTTAGCTGTTTAATAACAGGCTGCTCATTTATTCTGTGACGTGTACCAATCAAAGCTGCAGAAACATTCATTCAAAAGCTAAAATTGTAATGGTGTATACCAACACCATAAAACATCAGTAGATCTCACTGGCTGGAAGTTAAGAGCCTGTAATTTCTGATCTGCTCTTATCTCACTTCATAGATGTCTTCAAGGTGGCTGGGCTGATGTTGCCTTTCTGGACCACACAGCCATACTCAAAATGGAGAGTGAGTATCATATGTACTTACTGCTACTCTTATAACGTCTACTAGATATGATCTTAACCTGGTCAGGTTTTGATGGCCTGCACATTATTTCTTTACATTTTTATGAAGCTTCTAGCTGTAGAGCTTACCTCTGGTGTATTTTCACTATTGGGGCTGGGACTTTGGCAGCCATGGCAGCATACAGTTAGATAATCCATTTGGTCTTGTATTCTTCAGATTCCACTGGGTACACACACACAAAAAACATTTTGCATGAGAAGAGAATCACTTCAAAATAAATCTCGAAGCTAAACCTAGACTACCACTTCACAAGATCAGTACATCTCAAGACACTGGGAACTGTAGGGTAAAAGGGGCTTATCTAGACGGTGACCTCAAAAGCGTAGGGAGAGCAGGACAACTCCACACGGCACATACTCCAGATCTGGATTGAATGTGGCCCACGAGCTGTGAGGGGTTATGTGGCAGGTGCTAGCAGTTTTGACTCTGGCAATGTGGTTCACAAAAGGCGCTTGATTTATCACCTACTGTAATTCCAAACTCTGGATTACAAAAAGTTGAATATAAAATATGTAGCATGTTTAAATTTTACTTAAATTGAACTGTCACACATCTATGAAAATTTCACATAAGATGACCTTAAAAGATATATTCAGTATTTATTAAGTCATTTTTTCACAGCTACGGCAGTTGGGTAGTTAAGTAAAACTGCATTTATAAACTTAGAGGGGGAAAAAAAATTCTCTCCCTTGGGGTTTACAAATCTAGCCAAGTGGGCATCTGACAAAACTTGAAGCGTTAATTAAAACCTGCGGAATCCTTCCACCGAGAAGCCGAGAATGGTCCTACAATACACCGAAGGTCACGTCTTGAGACTGCAGACAGATTGGGAAAGTGTGCGTTAACGGAGTTTTCACAAAGGTGCATTTTAAAAGAGATTCTCCCTTTTGTCAAAGATGTGCTGCTTTCCCTTTCACCTCATTCCTTCTCTCATTCTCTGACTTATGGGACAAGGTTAGTCCTGTAAATGCTGAAGTTTCAGCTCTGTGGTTGCTTTTATTTTCACATCAAGTGTGTGTGCTTATCAAACCTTTTTAGCTGTAAGGATGAACAGCTTCAGCCGTGTTTTACTACCTGGCTGCTTGTAATAGTTTACTTCACAAAACTTCCATTCGCCTCCATAGCATCCTTTACCAGGCTGTTTACAATACAACTCCACTCAATGCTAAAGCTATAGGTGATATATATGGCTCAATAACCCATAAATCCAAAATGTTCAAAGTCAACTTATATGCAATCATGGGAACAATTTAAACCAGCAGCTACACCAGTAGCCCAATAAGATTGTATGAAATAAAGTGCGTAACAAAACTATGGGGGAGAAGCACATTAGTACATAATCTACTATATAATAAAACCCAAATTGTGTCCCGCAGAGCAATCTGATTGGTCAGTCTGGCTTAGGTGACACAATCGGAAGTTGAAGTACGAGTGCGAGACAAACACGCAGAGAAATAAAGATGTTGGAGGCACATTGATATGAGCCACCTTCAAAACTGAATAATAATATATTTATTTATTACTTACCATATATACTTGCGGATAAGTTTGCCTGCAGATAAGTCGGGACTTGATTTTATCTTCTAATTTCTGTTGTTTAATAATGTCAGTCGTATAAGTCGAATGTGGAAAACTCACGCTATTGGTCCAAGAGATTATGCTATGCTAATGCCCACCTGAGAGAGTAACCACGGAGCACACGGCCTTTTGTTTCTATGTGGGTCCAGCAATGTGCTCTATCAGCGTGTGCTCCTAACCCCTCTCTCTCTCTCTCTCCCTCGTGTCTATGTGACCACACTGTAATACCCAAACTATTCTGAAGCGACGTTTGCACGGTTTAGTGTTTTGTATCTCACACCCTCATACACCTTTATCATAAGAGCATCCCTTATCTACAATGGAGTGTTCGATCAGAAGAAAATATGAAGCTGGTTTTAAATTAAAAGTCGTTGAAGTGGCGAAAGAAATTGGTAACTGCACTGCTGCAACAAAATTCGATGTGTCTGAGAAACTGGTGCGAGATTGGAGGGGACAAGAAGATGTTAAAAAAAAAGAAAAATTTAATTTAAGTGTTGCTTTTTTGAACGGGCGTATAAGTCAGGGTCTGATTTTATGATTAATTTTTTGGGTTTCAAGACCCGATTCATATATACAATACTTAATACTTAATTATTATACTTATTGCTGAATAAGAAGTACAAAAGCAGACAGCAAGAGATTAAGGCACCTCAAAAATTAATGAGGGAGGCTTTAATGGAATGAGCTTGACGGCATGTTTGGGGAGTGTGTGCCGGTCAAGAGAGCTTCAGACACACACACGGATACAAAGGAAAGGCGCTGAAGGTATGTGTAGGGTCAGAGACAACAAATGTTTTAACATTTATGCTATTACCTGTCTTTGATAAACAATATTAAGTAAGAAATATGAATTATTTTTAATTCTGCATATATCTGTGTCCAATATATTTCTTGTGTAGATGTTTACATTTTACATTAATTAATTGCTCAGGTATGAACAAACTAAACACATCAGATGTTTACTTTTTCTTCAGTTCTATTAAAGTAATTTAAAAAAAAAGAGCACATTTACACATCTGAAGTGACCTAACTGTAGCACACCAAAACAAGGGATGTCACTGGTCTACAGACACACAGCCACCTGGACATGACAAGTCCAAGTAGATGCTTTACGGAGACCAATACCTGTAAACTGATGCTGACAAAGGGGGCTCCTTCTTCCCGGGACATGCAGGTACAGGTGCAGGACAGACTGAGGGAACTGTAATGCACGGTGCTTAACAAGATAACAATGAACACTGACACACTCATGCTAAAACAAAAAGAGTGACATTGAATAACATCTGTTGGTCTATCTGGGAGGAGAAAACTTTTTAAGAAAAGCGATTTAAAATTCACTGCTTTTGTAGGTAAATGTCCACTTAAAAGAAAAATTTCGACATTTTTATATACAAATAAAAGCAAGGCCTCAATGAAAAGTTAGTCTGCTCCATTTTACAAAAAGCAACATGGCGTCCTCTGTCCCAGACCCACGATGCCCCATGTGAAGATGCAGCAGGAGCTCAAAGGGCCAGTTGCTAAACCGATGCTATGGTGCCACTAAATCTCTTCTGTTTTGTTTCAGTGCATCCCTGCCTCTGGTCTCTCGTCTGCCATCATAACCATATGCAATGTTTTTCTAGATTCAGAGAAAGAACATTATCGGCTTCTGTGCCCAGATGGCTCCAAGGCCCAACTCGACGACTACAGAAAGTGCAATCTGGGCCAGGGCCCTGGTAATGCTGTTGTGACGCGACACAACTACCGGCGACTGGCACGCAAGTTCCTCAGCATTGTGCAGGTGGGCTAAAGATTTCAGTTTCACAAGCACACAGGGAGACAGGCAGAAGAAGTGTAACAAGGTCTAGACTTTAAAGTGTTTATAACACAAACCTCAAGTGAAATTCACTTATTAGAAAAAGGAGTTCTAACTGTAAGAAAGCTATATAGTAGAAATCCATTAATTTGAACTTTTCGGCAGTGCTTGTACTGACCTGTATGAAAGTTTTTGTCACACTGTAGCGTAAGAGATGATGTGGGTTGTCCCAATTCATTTCTGTCATGCTACTCTCCTCCTCCTCCCTTTTTAGATGAATCAAGTGAGACACTCTGTGTCATAATGCAGCACCATTGCTAATCTACAATTAAAATTGATAGTTAAATGAAATGCGACAATGATATGATAAAGCAAACACTTCTCTCTTTATAGAATTAATGTCTACTCAATTCAAAACTACTGCAAGCTCTAAACAAGGAATATGACATCCAAATTTGTCATCATGTCACGTAAGATGCGACTGAGGGAACTGAATGCGTCTGAGGAGGAAGAAGAGTAGTAGTTTCCGTATATGTGGTCCTGTGAAAAGGCTTAGAAGCTTACCAAGCCTCAGAAAATACAATGGACATTTTAAAAATGTCAACACAGATTGTGCGCTTTTTGTTTTCAGAACCAGTTTGGCCCCAAAGGAAGAGAATCCTCTCGTTTCCAAGTGTTCAACTCCAGCTTTTTTGATGGCAATAATCTCATGTTTCGTGACTCAACTGACAGGTTAGCCATTCTCTCCGATAACACCGACATCAACCAAATCCTTGGCCTGGATTACGTGTCCCTCCTCAAAGGCCTTGGTCATGAAGGTACAGCATTTTAAATGTGCACTTGCACTCCTCTGCTGCTCAAATGACAAAGCGTCAAGGGTGTGTGAGGACATTGCCGGCCCACGGCTTCCAACAGACATCTTGCTTCTTTTTTAACCTACAGGCAGTTCCATGGACAACAGCGTGATTCGGTGGTGTTGTATTAGCTCAGCGGAGCAAAACAAGTGTGAGGACTGGGCGCTGAATATTAAATCGGACCCACTGGTGTGTGTCAGGGCGTCGTCAATGAGAGGCTGCATTGAAATGATCAAGGTGAGCTTCAATTCTTTAATTTTGTTCTATACTAATACACCAACTGACGTGTTTTATGAATTAAGAGCTCCTTGAGGATTTGTCTGCATGAGATTTATGAAAATTGCAGCATATGGTAGAAGGATTACCCTGTGAGAGCCCCCCATGTATAGCAGCATAATCACTTCAAAAAGCCAGAGCTGTGTCTGTGGCTGTACTTTTAGGTAAACCATCTTGTGGTAAAAGATGTAAAACTATAATCACTCGCTTTTAAAATGTCTTGATTGATTTCCACCTGAAACAATGTTCAAAACTGAAAATTGCTACATAAAACCATACTTTGGTTGTAAATAAGTAAGGATGACCACCCTCTAACCTCCAAAAGGATATAACAGGACAGCTGGCCAGTTCTATAATTAATCAAGAACCACTCCAGGCCAAAAATGGCCGCCACACTATACAAGTGTGTGGTGATGAGTCATAAACACGCTCCTGCCTGTCGCATCTACCATTCGACTCCACTGCACTCTTTAGGTACCGGTTTACTTCAGTCCACACTTACTCTCAAACCAGCTTAATCTGATTCAGGGTCACGGGGGAATGAGTCTATGCAGGAAGCAGAGGCCAGGAACACGTAGCCCTCACTCACTCCTATTGGGCCAACTTATGGTCACCAATTAAACTAATATTTTACATCCTTGTCTTGGTTTTCCTCAAGCAACATCAGACACAAGGAGAACAAGTAAACTTTATAAAGGCAACCACCCAGTGTGTGATTCTAATTGAAAACAGCAGATCCATGAGGCAATGGCACTAACCACTTGAATCAAGATGGCCTCCCGTTCATTTGTAATTGCCATTAGTCAAGTCAGTCTGTGCGCTTTTGCATGGTCTGAAATGGCAGCATCTGGCAATGCAAAATTAGCAAAGTTCAAATGGATTAACATCTTCATGAACTACTGTCTTTTTTCAGAGGGATGAGGCTGATGCAGCATCTCTTGACGGCACGCACACCTACATGGCTGGACAGTGTGGTCTGGTTCCGGTGGCAGTAGAGTACTATGGTAAGATAAAGGGATGGTTAAAGTTAAGGCCTGATGGGGCTGCACCAAGGGGGGTCCAGGCTGTGTAAGATAATAGCCATTAGAAAGTGAAGGAGGAGGATACGACTCTACAGATAGGCTCCATTGTAGTCCATTCATCTGGGCCACGGTTTACGCTTTTCTGCCCAAATGCAGAGGATGCTCTTGGTTGCAAGACTCAGTGTTGACGAGTGCCAAACCTGCACAATTCTACTTTATCTTATTTAGGAGACAACTGTATTCCCTCCATTGATGAGGAAAGGCAGAAGATGGACCTCTCCGGAGAAGGTGAGTGGCCGTTTTGTTTTAAGTCCTGCTTAGAGTCCACAGTAAACTGTCTGAGGCCTCCTCCTAAAATTCACAACAAGAGTAAAGCAACCCAGCATTGGCACCCTCAGTGAACTTGGCCAGAGTTCACCTTCTGACATCTCTCTTTTCAATATATTCAACAGAGAATGTTAGGCAGTGCCATGAACATCACTCACGTGTCTGACCCAAACGGGCATTGGCCCTATGGAAGTGTAGAAGTGTCTCTTAAAATGTCCAGGGCTTTTTCATAGCTTGCGATGGGCTCTGGCTCCCCACCACGCTAACCTGGAATTAACAGCCAGGTGATGAAGACAAGTTTATGAAGTGCCGAGGTTTAGGCAAACTTTCAAGTGTAACTGATGTTCGCTTTTTGCAGTTTTGCCCCCCGTCTATGCAGTTGCTGTGGTAAAGACCTCAAGTAGGAATATGCACATTGGAACTCTTGCTAGGAGGCGGTCCTGTCACGGTCAGATCTACAGTCCAGCTGGCTGGCTGCTGCCCATCAATCATACAGTCCGGGCCAATCCCAACAAGACGTATGAATGTGATGTCAATGCAGGTGAGACATTTTATTTATCTGACATTGTCGGCTTAAGTGTTTTTCATAGCTGCCTCACAGCTCTAGGCAGCTGGATTTTAAAGGCCATTCCAGTCACTTGACAGTGTGAAATCTGTATGTTCATCCCATGCTTTCATGACTTTTTTTCTGTAGTCTCCGATTTCCTCCTACATTTTGTGACAGCTCTGATCAGAGTATCACTGACTGAAGCAGTGTGTGAAAGTCTGGCCTGTAGTTAACTAGCGTCCTGTTATGGGTTTGCTACCTGCCTCGTGTCAGATGCTGACAGGATAAACACCAGCTTCCTGCCACACCAACCTTATCCATAAATTAATAAACCTGATATTTATATAGGAACTGCCTACAAGAGGGAGTCCCTGATGGAATGATTGACCATCCCACCCTTACACTGCCCTAACAATAAAAGTGCTTCGGCAAGCCTATTACTCAGAATCCAGATTTGAAGGAATTTATTGAATAAGCGCAGGAGTGTTGGAACTCTTTTATCAGATTTGAATGTGTCCTTTGTGATAATTACACGTTAATATAAGAACAACAACAGAATAGAGGCATGAAACAAAAGAATCAGTGCATTCACAACTAAGGTCTGAAGAGACTGATCTGCCCCTCTCCTTTTTGGTTCTCTTTCTTCCTCAGCATACAGAACATTTTTTTGGAAAGGCTGCATGCCGGGGGCAAAGGCCAACCTCTGCAAAGTTTGTGTTGGAGGAACCGAGGATGAGGGACCAAAATCATCCCATCAGAAATGTGCAGCTAACCACAATGAACTCTTCTATGGCAACCTAGGATCCCTGAGGTAGGCCCCAGACAAATGTCCTTGCTAAAGCCAACCCACCTGTTACTTACCAGCAAGCAAGGCTCAAAAGGATGGTTTCTCTTCTCTTCTCTCTGCCACTCCCTCTTAGGTGCCTCGTTGGAGATTCCAGTGGAAGAAGCTTTGGCGATGTGGCTTTTATGGAGCACCATAACCTACTGCAGAACATCAACAGTACGTTACATGAAGTTTGACATTGTTGTACACATCTTGCTAGAATGTAATAAGCATACATTAATTAGGTGGGAAGTTCTCCATTCTATTCTAATTTGGGTTGTCCCATGACATGCACTTCAACAGACTATCATGTAAGTCATTAGTCGAAACAAAAACATACTAAAATTTACCACTTCATTTTAATTAATAATAAACATGGATCTGCTTACCTGCTGCACTCTTTGCCCTTGTTCTCTCAGTTATGCTTCACGATGGTTAATAGTGTGCTGGAATAGCTGCCATGAGAATGATAACATAAAAGATATTCCGAGACAGTACAATATTTTCTCCTGAGGATACTGACAAAAATTGAGAACCAAGAAATACTCCAAAATAAGCAAAGAGAAATAATGAGGGTTTTGGTAGACGGACCACACACTTCCATGTACCATGCTCAATGAAATGCCATACCATCACTTACAATTAGAACCTATTCCACATTTCAGGTCTGGAGCTTAGTGGCTGGTCAAGAGGCTGGACCCTCTCCGATTTTGAGTTGCTGTGTCCTGATGGGCGGCGCGCTTCTTTGTCAGAGTGGAAGAATTGTCACCTTGGTCCCGTGCCTCCCAATATTGTTATGACAAGGCCCGTCATCACTACAAAAATCTACGACTTCCTCCTGAAATCTCAGGTGAGTTTCAGACACTGTGAAAGGCAAGCCAAGAAAAGGCATGACAAAAGTATCTGTACTACACCTGGGGAACTTAGTGCAGAAAATACTAGAAAGCAAGGGCCCAGTCTTGGGAGAGTTAATCACAAATAACATTACGTGGAAGTCCACTTAGTATCACGTCACTTACTTCTTTCAGTTTATGCTGGAAAGATAATAAGCACAAAGCTGCAACACGTTAGACTTATCTATGAGAAAATATAGAGCACTTTTATAAACTCGGTTGTCAGCAGAAAACAAAGAATGTCTCCAGTGGACACCAACATCAAGCCCAGACTGAGGAGTAGCGGTAAACAGCTACTTGGGTGGACAAATTCACCATGCTGATAGAGGACCAAGTTTCACACAAGCAACACGAGTTTGTGAAGTTATCCTGTTTGGTGTCAGCAATAATTTTGGTGGAACAGCGACAGTATGGCACACAATATGGCCATCAAAAGTCAGTGAAGAATATCTAAATGGCATAGTATATCAAAACATAATTTCTGCCCAGGTTTGACCATGCAGGACCACAGTTTATCCACTCAAATAGATGCTTGCCACATGAGAAACACATGTACTGTCACCAAATGGTTCAAAGAAAAACACAGCAAGTCTCCACTGTTTCAGTTGCCTTCACAGTCCCTGGATCCCACCCTTATCAGCCATCTTTGGGAAGAGGTGGTAAGGACCATTACCAGCATTGACTGTGTAGCCACCTAATGTACAACAAGCGTTTCTGCATGGTAGAACATTCCATCTTATAGAATCCATGCCTAGAAGAATTCATTCTGTTGTGAGGGGGGATGTTGCACACTACTAGATAGGTGAACCTAATAAACTGGCCAGTCAGGATATATTATGGTGATGTCAGTTGCAGAGCAAAATTTATAAACCACCAAGTGAAAAAGCAGAAGCAGCAGAAACATAACAGTCGATGGAAGAAACACAAAATACAGCCCAGTATCTGAATTACAGCAACGGCAGACACCTTTATTTAAAGGAGAATCGTCAATGATTAATAAAGGGGTCACATTAGTGAAAATGTGCTTGTGCTCTTAACAGACATGCTGCTGTTGCAATTCTCAAGTGATCCATACATTTTCAGTTTATACTTTCTTATTCTCTTAGGAAACGTTGGAAGCACATCCCGAATCTGATTTCCAGTTGTTTCAATCCCACAATTATGGAGAAAGTGACTTGCTCTTTAAAGACGAGACAGAATGCCTAGTGCATACAGGGCACCTAAGTTACCGCTCCTTAATAGGGGAGGATTTCTTTCAGTTAGTCGAAGCAGCATTTAAATGCACAGAGTCTGGTAAGTAAAAAGTGTGCCTATTTGTTTCTGCTTTTAACAGTATCTTAAATTAAAACATTTTTTTCAGATGGTTTGTGTACTGTAGACATAATAAACTATTGTCAGTGACTATCCAATTTATGGATACCAAAATGCACATATCACACTAACTGGAGATTTTACATTTGCCTGGTACAAGTGGGCCCTGTGCTCAAATGGTTTTCCCCCATGTCAGGTTTAATTCCTGCCCCGTTTTTTGCCATGATTAGGTATGGCTGTTTGACATCTTGCAATTGGAAAAATGTATAGATGCATGGTATATTGTTTAAACTAAAAGCAAACAGAATTTATCAATGTTTCTCCTTATTTTTAAATGCTACTTACTTGTTCAGAGGGAGACACAACGGAGTCATCGCTAGCACTGCTAGTTCTTAGCTTCAGGTTTCTGCTCACACCCCAGGGATCTGCCATTAGGCTAATTTGTAACTCTAAATTAGCTCAGTAGGAGAGGCCGCGTCTTGTCAACATTCTAACAAGGAGTGATTCATGCTATCGCCTACTACTGCCTGTTATAGTATCCAGCTCAATACATAACTGTAGTTGAAACAAGTAATTTGGACATTAATACTATAATGCCAGTCCAAAACACAAACCTTTTAACATAAAAATACATTTCTGGATATTAAAATCAGAACATTCAGAATATTTTTGTTGAACGCCCTCTGAAAGCTGAAACGTAGAAATGTGTGGGATAATAGTCTAAATTCCATGTTTAATTAAGCTACTGTCGGACTCCAGTTAAAGCCATGAGTTGGTCTCTAAGAGTTAGGCTGAAAGGAAACAGCCATATGGGCAGGGATATCGAGAAACAAATGAGACCCAGCAGCCCCAGTTTTATTTACCATTCTTAATCAGTTTCCGTCAGGGCCCTCTGGCTGCTGGAAAAGGCAGATAGGAGAGGTGCTGCATAAATGAACATTTAGTGATAAGCCTGCAGGAAAAAGGGCTAAAAGACACAGCCTTAAGGGGAAAAGCACAAGAATTAAAGCTATCAAAAAGTACTGTACATTTGCAATAGTTACTCCTCTTCACCTCGATTCCTTCTACATATATGGGTGGAGTGGTGGCTCTGAGGTTAAGGATCTGCGCTGGTATCCCAAAGGTTGCTGGTTCGAATCCCCGTCACTGCCAAAAGAGATCCTACTCTGCTGGGCCCTTGAGCAAGACCCTTAACCTGCAATTGCTACAAGGGCGCTGTACAATGGCTGACCCTGCGCTCTATGCGAAAACTAACAAATTCCTAATACAAGAAATTGTATAAGGCAAAGTAAAGAACAAAAAAAAAAAAAAAAATATTCAGTGAGGGAATTACTACCATATAACCTAAAACACAAAAGCTGTCAAGCTGCCTTGCTGATCTGCTCCAAGAGCACACTCTCTTTGTGTAAATATGCTTATTAATTTTACAGAATCACACTTAACAGAATTGTAAAACAAGTTGTACTGGTCGTCACTTCTTGATCAAAAGACTCAGGAGGTGCCTCTTACTCTTTCCCACTCACCTTATTCTTAGTTTAATTTTAATCTTGTTATTTTATTTTGTCTAGATCTCCTACCTTTCTGCAGACAAGATATCTGTAACATATTCTGAAGACCTGGGGCTGGATGCCAAGAAACAGGCAGCAGGAAGTGCGTCTTAAAAGCACTGGCTGTGTTTTTATACTGAATATACAATATAAACCGAATTAAACATGAAACATTCAGCAATATTCAATTTTTTATCGAGGCTGCACATAAAAGACTGGTAACAGATTAACATTAGCCATCTATCTAATCCACTTTGTTTTAACCCACTGTAAGTGTTAAATGTAGAGGATATTTTCCTTTGAAGTATGTAATACCCAGTAAAAACATTTTATTGGGACAGTCATGCAAAAAAAAAAAAGAAAAAAAAAAGGACTTGTTAACAAGAACAATGCTTGTGTCTGAAAAAATCAACATGAAAATGAAAACATTGAGACCTGATTTAAACAAGAGTCACTTTATTTCATAAATAAAATTTTTAAAAAAAATCACAACATTTAGAGTAAACTTTAGTGTTTTTCTTATGCTCATGAATTTTATGTAAAAACCCAAAAGTGATGAATGTGAAGGTAAGTTTCCCATACTACTACTGGGTTTCATACCAGCAGGTGAACACAGACTTGTGGGTTACCGGACAGATATCTGAACAAAAGCTTTGAACACAGAACCTATTTAGTCTGGAGGCTGTTTGAACACAAGACACAGCATGAAAGGAAAAAATAAAGTGAAAAATAATAGGCATCCCTTCAAGGGAAAAAACAAACTTTTAAAAAGTTAGTAAACATTTTTACTCCAAGTCTTTTGATTTTGTTTTGACGAAGAGCTTTTCATATTAGTCGTGAAAGTTCAATGTCAAGTGCAGGGTCATTGGAGAATCTTTACATATGCCAACATGTTAAAATTAAAATAAAATTAAAAAACACAGAGCACTGTAAAAGCAGTCAAGAAAACCCCAAACTCAGAAAACTAAAAAGAGCAGCTTCCCACCAAGCTGACACATCTGTAGTTTATGGTTATGTTCACCGGCAAATAGCTGATGGGAACAAGCATTCTTTTTAAAATATGGAGAACTCAAAAGTAAAATGATCACCTCTTGGCTTTTAGTGACTTTTTTTTGTTGTTGTTTTTTGAAATGTAAAGTAAAAGCATCACACAATGGTTGAACGGCTTTAAACAGAAATGCTATACTGGTGTTCTAATGTTTAATACCGAAATTGGTAGAGGCATAGGGATAACAGAAAAGAATAGAACCACCCTTGGCCATTTACGGCACGATATTCCACACAACTCTTTCTGCCTAATAAACTTTCAGACTGAAATCTTTTGCATAACATTTTGGCAACAATGACAGAATAATAAAGCAATACTGTTTGAAAACCAATCAGCAGGAAGGGAAGAGCAGATAAAATTCACAGGATTAGCATACAGACAAGGCCCAGAAAGCTTCTACGTGTTGGTCAAACACCTTTATGGTCCACTATCAATAACTTAAGAAATTCCTAATTTAATTTTTAAAAAGCATTCAGATCGACACATTTTTAATTCCTGAATCAGAATCCATTAAGCCCCCAGCAGCCACTCTTGGTTCAATCATGACTTGAAAAGACCCAACATTAGTTCAACTCTAACACCACAGTTTTTGTATGCGCCTCCTGAAAGCGTTTACTCCTGCTCTGCTTGTGTTTTTTCTTCTTGGTTTCCTATTAAGCGTACCACCATCTTCAGAAGAAATCTGGCTCAAATCAACACTACAACTGCAGAGTTCTGTTCCTGAAGCTCCCAAGATAACTGACCTCTATGGTCACATGTGGACCAAAAGTAATGCTTCTGACAGCCTGGCCCTCAGACGCCATAAACAGCAAGTGCAAATACATGAATTAACCAGGCATGCACACAGAATAGATACCATGCCATCTTGGCGCTGATGAAAGCGTACTACGAAGTACTGCACAATAAAATAAACACATCTGTGCCAGTTCATGTCAACGGCCATAAAAGCTCATGATTCCTGAGGACTAGGCCTATAAAGCACAAGTATAGAAATGGGGAGCTACTTGTCATACCGTTTCATACTAAAGATGTAGGATTTCTTCAGATTTCCACACCCTCTTTTGCAAAGTAGTGTTCCAGCTCACCCAGCTTTTCAATGAGAAGCAAGTCTAGTTCTGCATCTCCCTGGCTGGATGCTTTGCGGCCTCGTGTCCGATTCATTTTCAGTTTGACTCCAGCCCGATTCCGTCGCTTTCGGGGAACTGTGAAGTCTTGGAAGTCGAGGACTCTCTTCCGTTTCTGCTGACCAATGCAAACCAAGATACCATTTTTCTCTTTTGGTTCTTCAAAGATCGTTTCAAGACTCCTAAAAACACAGGAAGAACAAATGAAATGACTACTTTAGAGTGCACATTAATCACTTTCTGTTCAGTCCACATATGGATTCCCTTCTAGACAGTATCAGTCCAGCTGAAAAAAATGCCATCTCTGTATAATGGCACAAAGATAAATAATAGCTTAAGATACACTCTGTCCTAACTGTAAACATACTCTAATATGCCAAGTAAGTAAAGCTACATCAAATTAAATATACCACTATAGTGATAAGCAATTGATAACTGTCCTGTACTTGCTGGTAATTTAACATCAATACCATTAAACATCAACACCAACAATGTCCTCCCATACCTATGACCTAACCTATACCCGACCTCTGTGCCAATCACATTCACATTCACGCTGCCTTCAGTCCATTGAGACCTTTTGTAATATAAGCTTGACCTACAGAGTATTTTACAGACCTATTGGATGGTGGGGACTTGTAGTTTTTGTTTGTGTAGATTTCCTCTAAACTGAATTCCTTTTTCTTTAATCTACAAAAAGAACAAAAAAAAAGCACTGTTAACCAACAGTTGAGTCATATTCAGTACATGTACATATACATAGGGAGATGTCTAACATCCACTGATCTATCTGCAAACAACACTTGATCCAAACACCAGGTTGCAGGGGTCCAGAAGGTATGTAGCAGCACCAATATTGCATCGCACTGCCAGTGCCACTTATCATTACTCGGTTTAAACACTGACCCACCTGTTTGCATATCATTCCAAAGCTTTTCAAATATGCAACCCAGTGTTACTTTTACCAGTAAACATAATACATTTATTTGCAAACCTACAATGTAGGCAATTTGAAAAGTAGTTCAGGTTTCTCAAAATGAATAAATATCACAACATATAGACTCTGGGCAACTCAGACAAAACAAACTACGGCAAATTCTAGTTTCACACCATTTTCACATTAAAAGGCAGAAACATCTCAAATTCCTACATTACAGTGATGAGGCATCTCCTCTATGTGAAAGAGACTCTGGGAAAAACATTTGAAAATGGCTGTAATTAAAAAAAAACTAATACATTACCAATATTGTAATCCCACACTGGATATGCAGCATGCTGCTATTATATCAATTATTTTTGTTCCTATTTTTCTTGAACTGTAAGTCTTGACTGCACTGTCGATTTAGGAGGTTTTGTTTGACTGGCCAGCCCCAATGAAGGATAAGAAACTCAGTCTAACTAAAGGAATATTTCTGGGATGCTGACTGTGGCCTCTCATTTTGAAATCCGTTCACGTCACTAGAGCCCTGTTATTACCTTTGACGTGCTCCTCCCTCTGAGAATAACCACCTAAATCAGAACCAAAACTAAGACAGATAATGATGTATTTCAAGATTTTAAAATTATAAAATTCTCAAACCTAACCTTAAATCCTAATAGTAAAACTTTGCTGTTAAACAACTAATATTCACATGTCAAGCAGGCTTTAGATAAACCATCACTATGGTTTAATGAGAACATTGTGTTTCAATAAATAGATTTAAATAAGAGTTATTATGTCGAGACAAAGTTGCATGTTTACTAAACTGCACTAAACATTTCAAAAGTATAATCTACATTGATTGCTCCGATTGATATTCTAGATTACTACAAGAAGAAAATAAACAAATTTAGAAGTCAGAAAATAGCTAACCCTCATGAATAAATAAAAATCAAATCTGATACAATTCCACTTTCTTCATTTAAGTGCCAATGATATTTCAAAGGTAACCGATGGTCAACTATTAATTAAACAAACAGGATTTAGAGCCAACGGTCCTCAACTACACAGAGATTTCCAATTTCCATTATTCTTCTTTCTAACATTATAGATAAAGCTCTTACCTTAAAAGTTACTCACCAAAAAAATTACAGTCTAGCCTCCACCTTACTCAATGTATATAAAGTATGTTGCACAATAGTATTTTGCAGAAAATATAACTATTGAAATAGTACAAAATGTGTGAAAAAATTAGATTAAGAAAGTAAAAAATTTTTGCTTATAATTCTTTTGTCAAATGGTTAAAAAAGAGAAAGATTACCAAATCTGGTGAACAACAAACGGGATTTTTTTTTCCATGAAAAATTGTCAAGTGGTTAATAGTTTTATATGTTTAATATAACTTTGATACATAATCCCACATTACATTCGGAAACATAAAATTACTGTGACAAAGATGACTTTTACCTCTTTGGTTTTGGAAGCCCCATAGGGGTTAAGCTGTTATCCGGTTTAGGGATGGCTCTTCGAATACGGATTTGGGAAACTCTTGTTTTTTGCCCACCCTGATTGCCAAGTGTCTTGTCAATAGGCCTCTCCTGTTAGCAAAATATGATTAAAAATCAACTGATCAATCCATTATCCATTTTCCTTCTTTCTTATCAGGTCAGGGTTACAGGGTAATGCGTCCTAACTTTGCAGGAGCTCATGGTCGGTGGTTGGTAAGACTCATAGACAGTCACATCAAAGACATTTTCAGATACCCATCAGTATATTTCTGGATTTTGGAAACAGAATGCCACAAGACAGACAACAGGAACAAAGTGAACACCACTCCAAAACTCTATCACAAGTGTCGGGCAATCAAATGAACAGCATGACTCAGGAAATAAATTAACGACAAAATAACAACTGAAACAGAAAGGCACAAAAGTTATTATGCCCTCACTAACAGTACCTAATCCTTCCAATTAAATGCGGATTCTTTCTTTAGATTGAGAAATCATTTGGAAGCTAATTTCATAAGAATGTTAAAATGCTTATTTCTGGTTTGTCTTTTACTTGATCCATAAGCAAAACAACTTCAGTAAGCTCACATTTAACTGGCGTAGGCTTTTAGTTTCAGGATCCCAGCATTAGTCTTTCCTTGTAGAACTTTGTCTGTTATACCTGCATTTTTATCACTCTTTAATTTAATATTGTTTCTATATCAGTATGCTGCTGCATCCTTGGGATTAATAAAGTATCTATTGGGTGGTCCAGATCTAATTATGCAATTTTCATTCCGTTATAACTTATTAAGTTTATTACATAGAAAATCACCCACAAAATCCCAGATCATCGAGAAGTGTGTGAACTGACTACATCAAGAATCATCTTTGCACCGAACTGGAATCGTCCCTACATAAATCAAAGTCATCTAGACGATCTGGATCTGCATAATTAGATCTAGACCACCCTGTCTGTCTGTCTGCCAGTCTCTGTGTCCACAAAAACAAACTTTAAAGCAATAAGGTGAATCTCAAAACTGACTGACATTAAAGAATCATTTGCTAACTCAGCTATGCAACTTTAAGTAATTATAAATGAAGCTCCAAGGCCAGGGAACAGGAAGCATGTGAATCCACTGATGTAACAGTAAACAAGATTTATTAAAAAGGCCACTTGAGGACAAAGTAACATATGATTCTTGAAAAGCATAACTAGGTAATAAAGACTAACGGATTTCCATTTCTCAAAACAAACACATAAGGAGCTTTATACGTTGTCGGCTTCTCACCTCTTCCTGTTGCTCACAGGCACAAGACTCCAAATCAGAAACAGCCACAGGAGTAGGAAATACTGCTGACATGCAGTCTTGAGGGTCAGTAGTGGAACATTCAATGCAAAGAAAAGGCAGGCTGGATGTCGTAGGTAGAGCTGAAGGTAACGTCAACTTGTCAGTCTTGCCTGGGAGAGCAAAGATGGAGGTAGCCAGAGGGTCCGGCAGAGGCAGTAACTGTGCAAGACATGACTCACTCTGGTAAGTGGAGTCCACGTTCTGAACCAGACTTCAGGGTAGAAGAAACAACACAGAAATTAATAATAAAAAAAAAAAGAAAAAAAACACCTTTACTCCTCACAGTATACAACAATAAGGTGCTCAAAGATTTCAACTCATTGGTTATGTTTTTTTCATAAAGATGAAAACTAATTATATTTTATTTATATTAGCTCAACACTCTATTTTAGAGAACAGATCCCAGAGTACAAATGTAATTGCACCCCCCCCCCCTAAATTAAACTCCATTACTTCCATTACAAAGGTGGTTAATTTGAGCATATTTATAGTTAAAAGCCCTTCTGGAATAATGTTTTAACTAAATATTTGGATCCACATACAATATTTTCAGTGTACAATATGGTAAATAAGGCCTAAAGAGGAATCACCTGTTCAAAGGTGTTTTGGGATTCAGTTGCTCTTCACTAGCCAATTTTATTTATAGAGATATATAAATTTACATTTAAATAATTCAATTTACTGCCACTTTGTTCAAACTGTATCATTTTAATGGTCAAAATGATTTTTTTTTTTAAAATGATCTTAAATTACTGAATACTGTAGTGTGTAACAGTGCATAATGAAATTGTCCTTCTAGGTTTATTAGTGATATTAATGTCTTATGAGAACAGACAGGGTGAGCCAAATTTAGAAACCCTAATGTCTTCTGAACCGCCAATTACTGTATTAAGTTTATAAATCACGAGCGAACCAGTCTGCTCAAAAGAAAACATTTATATAAACTACCGTTCAAATCAAAAGTATCTAGAAAAATGCCATATATATTAAAGGAATACGCCACCAACAATGATATTTGAAATGTTTACTCACCCCATGCAGTTTGTGGTTGTGACCAAAAAAAAAAAAATTAAATCTCATGTTTTCACAGATAATTTAAACGCTTAAAGTTCAAATACAACGCTCTACAGTGCCATCCATCCATCCATCCATTATCCATCCAGTTATATCCTAACTACAGGGTCACGGGGGTCTGCTGGAGCCAATCTCAGCTAACACAGGGCGCAAGGCAGGAAACAAACCCCCAGGCAGGGCGCCAGCCCACCACAGGGCACACACACCCACACACCCAGCACACGCTTAGGACAATTTAGGAACAGCAATGCACCTAACCTGCATGTCTCTGGACTGTGAGAGGAAACCGGAGCACCCGGAAGAATCCCATGCAAACACAGGGGAGAATATGCAAACTCCACGCAGGAAGGACCCAGGAAGTGACCCCAGGTCTTCTAACTGCGAGGCAGCAGCGCTACCCAGTGCGCCACTGTGCCACCCTCTACACTGCCAAACGATATTAAAAAAAGACGGTTGTAGGGAGTGGGGATTCTCATGTAATTTGTGCAGCATAATCCACACATTCAATATCTGTTTGCATGGTCAAAATGCACAAAATGTGTGCATTTCTTCTTCTTACATTGGATGTAATCAGGGAAGACATCATTCCCACAATGGGTTGTGTTTGAATTAAAGATTGGTTTCTTCACCAGTGATTTTCAATTCAAACACAATGTTATATGATCATTTTTTTTTCTTTTTCCCCATTTACTTTTTTCACATTGTTTGAGACTGTATAGTGCTGGTAACCTATAAATCATGTTGAGATAAAATATTCAATATTTAATTTTTCCACGAAAACATGGGATTAAAATTTTTTTCTGGCCTTCACTACAGGCTACATGGGGTAAGTAACATTTAAAAAAAATCTATATTTTGGGTGGAGTATTCCTTTAATGCAGATGCCCTAAAAATGCACGCTTCCTTTTATCTAAAAGGTATTGCGCTTCCCTTGAGATTTTCAAATGCAAACAGTCCAATCTATCAGACGCTCCACTGTACTTTTTTTTTTCCTTTGCAAAATAAAAACTCTGCTTATTTGAGGAAACATCACACAATGAAAACTACTTCAATCCATGGATACAGTGTGACATCGCCAAACCCAAATGATGATAAAGTCTTACACTAAACACATTGAAGATTTCTTTTTTATGTTTGGCTACACACAAAAAATTGTCTTTTTTTTGTTGGAGTTTTTAGGGAAAAAAAAAACAAAGTGACATCCAAACAAGCAAATCTACAGGATATACATAGGCTAACGGTCAATATGTAAAGGAAGATGAACTACCTATGAAAAAGGAAAATGGGTATGGGATTGCACAGTGCTGTAGAGTAAAATAAGCAAAGCTAATGCAAATAAATGAAAGGTTCCCTATGCATGAGGCTGTGCAACAGGCGCTTGAAGTTTTTTTTGCAAAAGGTGACAAATAAAACCTGGAGAATTCTGTTTTGTTTATTACTCCTTTTCAAAAATGACAGCCCACCTTAAAAGCCTCCAGCCAGAACAAAACAGGCTGTGCTCTCATGGTCAGAAAAACTGACCTTTTATTTTATTAACTTATTGTTGTATTGCTCTAGATTGCCTTTGATCTGTAAGCTAAAAGATTGTACCCTAAGGGAAATGATTGGTGTTTCAAGTGCACCTTAACAACTGTGTCCATTATTTCCTATGTGAAAAAAATTACCCTGCTATGCATTTTTTCCCACTACAAGTTTAACTTTTTTGGTCAATATTAGCAAAGGGAACAGAATTCATGTGAAAAATCACTGTGATAAAATGAAATTCACAAATTTCTTTTAAAAAGAAAAAGAAAATGGTATGCAGATTGAGTAGTAAGTCTTGCAAAGTTTACCCAATTCACCCCCCACTTTTAAAACAGCCACTGTAATCTCTCTCTGAATTTCACACACATTCACAATTTAAAGTCCCTAAATCCCTAGTCCCATGTAGCCATTATCTTACCTGGTGAAACCACATTTGGCGGGAAGAACTTCTCTTTGCGTTTTTGCTCCAAACATTTCAGGAGAGAGACTTGCATAGCTGTTGAGAAATTAAAATTAAAGGACATGGATAGTTAGGAGAAATTAGCAGCATTACAGCAGCAATTGACTTTTTTGGTACTTATGTGGTACTTCAAACTCAAACTGGATTGAAACTGTAAACAGGGTAAAAATGAGATGGACCCTCTTAAGAAAGCAACCAAGTGTAAAACTTTAGTTTTCAAGTAACCATCTTTTAACATTCACAATTGTGAAATATGCTGAGTATACTGGGAGAAGGATGCTAAGGAGAGAGCTGCCAGGGAAGAGGAAAAGAGGAAGGCCTAAGAGAAGGTTTATGTATGTGATGAGAGAGGACATGCAGGTGATGGGGGTAACAGAACAAGATGACGAGGACAAGACGATATGGAAGAAGATGAGCCGCTGTGGCGACCCCTAATGGGAGCAGCCGAAAGAGGAAGAAGAAGATACAGTAGATTCAGGTTTGTGGGGCGTTGTTAAGATCACAAGGAGCAGAATTAAAAACAGCATTCATACTGCACAATATGGGGTCTTTAGGACTTGGCCAAAATAAAAGCAGCACTTCTTAAAAGGTGTACCATTACAGAAAGCCTCTTTAATCCAACCAGGCACACACAGCAGTGGCACCAAAATCCAGAAAGATGTCACATTCATACTATATGAGGGAAGGCAGCTTGGCACATGAAAAGCACAGAAAGGTACTGTATGGTCATGCGAGGATGGAAAGCACAAAACTCTGCAGGAAGCAGAAATAGAAAGTGAAGTCAGTAAACATCCCAATTCAAAGTAACATCCCCAGTTATGCAGCTGACAAGGAATCAGAAGTGGGATGACTCGCTGAATTACCCCACCCAACATGTAGCATTAAGATAAAGAAAAAGCAGCCTGTTAGTATATTCAGCATCATTATTATATACTTTTTTACATAAATAAAGTACAGTCTTCCTTAGTTCCACTGCACCTTTTTGGCCACATAGGAGCCTTGAACCTGACAACAAGATGGGGTGTGACTAAGGATGAAGTTTCTTGTTACTTAAGATATATCAACATATCAGTGTGTCTGTGACTTAGGATCTGACACAGATGACTCCAATTACTTGGTGATTGAAGTTGCATCATACACAGACTAGTGCTTAAATGATGAGAAGAGTACAATCAGGCAAAAACCTAAACAATTAATTGTGTTAAAGGACTTTTCCTTGTCCCAGCTTAGGCAATGGGGTGGGTGGGTTTTTCCCTCCCATGGTAAGGTTTTAGATGTCAATTCACATCCTGGCCTGGACTGGGAGTAACTTGTTGCTAGGGAACCGTCTTGTGAACCACCCCCTGATACACAGGGATGCACGATTAATTTGTCTTTGTGTGAAGTCTGCACGTGTCCCCCACATTCACTTTGGCTTACTCAAGGGACTTCAGGTTTATTCTCATATGCTCAGTTACACAAAATGTGCCAGACAGCTGTACACGTGGGTACTGCTCAGTTCCTGCTGCGTGAGGTCCTACCCAATCTCAGAAAACAGACAAATGAAAGCATGCATTGTATGTTGTTGTTAACGTTAAGTTACCGTTAACTTTAAAGGGTGCATAGTTTTCATGTAGACAATAACAGGGAGGAAATTAATGTCCAAGTAAGCTTTCTTTTTCCTTTTTTAACCACGACAACAGCATTGGGGCGCCAAATGTGGAAGTGACGCAGTTCTGCACTGACAATATGTAAGGATAACAAAATATACTTCTTCCCAGAAAAAAGCCATAGAATTCACATTTTTGCTAGAGAAACCTCAATATTTAACTTTAACAGATTAGAGAACTACATAATTTTCTTCATCTCTACATGCCAATGTACTGTAGTTAGGATGCTTCCAATGTTCAATTAGCCTATTATAGAGTTTACGTGTAACAACCCTTTCTGTGCAAATCAATTTGATGCCACTCTTCATGGTTTCTTCTTGCCTTATCTACACTTTTCTACTGCTCGTCTCCCCACCCGCTCTTGGCAATTAAGGAAACTAAAGTATTACCCGAAGTAAAACAATTGTACCTCTTTACAAAAAAGCAGGTTATATTTTTGAAAACATACCTGTAGTCAGGATCTAGACTAATCACAATGGAGGATTCAGCTGGGGAAGATCTTAGTGGCCGACTACTCCAGGCAGCTATGATCCTGGCCAATGCACTGCGCAAAGGGAGCATTGGACTCTGATGGGAATGGGCCCTTGGAGCAAATGCTCTGGTCCTCTCCTCAAAACGAGGGAAGGAGTGTTTTTGAAGAGCCAGGTGTTGGCTCCCCACACACCGCTGCCTGGTCCAAATACGATAACACGCAGGAGAAAACAGAGCTAGAATGGTATGTAGTCCAAATCTGGAGAATGGTGAATTACTTGTCCACTGAGTTCTTGTAGGTATAACACAGTTGAGTTTCTCCTTTTCCACTTCACTGCTTTCTACGTATGTAAACGAAACTGGAGACAGTGTTCTCTTTGATGCAGGACCATCTCCAGAGCAGAAGACTGCATTAATGTCAGGGATAAGAACAGAAATGGTCCACTCTGAAGATGATGATAGGGAAGGCGACCGGGAAGTCCTATCTTTAAGCATCAAGGACTTTTCCTGCAGAGGGACAGCTTCAAAGGACAACAACGAGGACAAACATTCTACCTTGAAATGCAATGAAAAGGGGAAGACAGGAGTTGTGAAGGCCCCTGCAGGCTTCCAAAGACCAGGCTTAGACAAGGACATCTGTGAGAAGTCAGAAGTGTTGCTAACTAGAGAATGCCTCATCTTGAGGCTTCGAGAACTTCTACGTAAAAAAGGGGCCACATGACAAAATTGATTGTCCCAGTATTGTTGTAACTCCTTGCTTGAGCAAGGCAATAGATCAGCAGCTCTGCAGTTAAGGCTTCTGACGCCTTTGTAAGGAGCAGTCTTTGATGACCATCTACAGAGCCTAGCAACATGTTTAGGGCCATCTACAGGGACTAAACTGCTAGCTACCTTGGACAGTCTCATTAGCAGGGGCTCCTCAAGAGTTCTACATCTCTGTTTATTAAACACAGTTAGACAGGTCAGTTGTGAGATGGATCCTGTGTTCTGGGAAGAAGAAACAGTCTGCTCTAATGACACTGATGGTTTTGCATTAAGAACAGTCCTTGCCTTGAAAGTGCTTTTTCTTTTGCTTGGATATAATTGAGGCAAGTTTTCAAAAGGACCCCTTGTAAAGCCTGTAGTGTTCACATTGTTCAGCCTCTGAATATCTTTTAATGGATCTACAGCTTGCATTCCAGCCTTGCACCTTCTTTTTGGTTGCACTCTTAGCTCCACAGGACACTTTTTCCTTATTTGGCCCCGGGTTTGTTTATGTTTAACATCCCCAGTGAATGGTGGCAGCAGTTTGGGGTGCTCCAATGGGGAGAAAAAACGTGAATTTTGTAAAGGGTCAAAAACTGATGGACAGTACTTTGGCATTGAACCACAGTCCATTTTACATGGCAGTTTCAAATGTGTATCTGGGAATGTTTGTGGCAAAGCAGTACCTGATTCACATAAAGTTGCTTCAGCCAATCTTGGATCATCAGAAAGGTTGTGGCCCGATGCAGGTGTTTCAGACACAGACTCTAAAATTGCAGCAGACCTTTCAAAACATCCTGAATGCTGCTGCACACTTTCACTGGAAGGCACAACAGAATTAGGGCTAGAGGCATCATCCGGAACTGCTTGACATATACCATCAGAAAACACCAAATCCTGAACCAGTTCAGCTCCTCTTAAAGCTGCCTCTCTTTCACTACAGGAGACAGAACAAACTTCTGAGGATTGGTGGTTTTCCTCAACAACAGTGTGCTTTTCTACTTCCTCCACACCCATCTTTAAGTGCTCAAAAGCCACCCCAGAGACTGTTAACTGTTCCATGCTGCAGTTGACACTTCCAACATCACCTTTGTCACCAAGCACTATATCCATCTTATCTTCAGTGGAGGCAGAGCTCTTTTCCATAGTTGGAGACAAAATAATGGGCTCTTCTAATGAAGAAGCATTTTGAACATGCATAACCAGCCTATCACACTCTGTATCCGCAAAAGTTTGACAAATCTCTTCTTCAGAATTGACACTCCCATCTTGATGTTCATGCTGAAAAGGTACCTTGTGTTCTAAAATGGATTCCACCTTTCTAGAAGTGTCACTGCTATGTTCAAACAGGGAGGCCGTATCAAAAGATGGTAGCAATTCTTGATCCATCTCCTGTGAATACTGCAAATCTTGCAAAGGATTACAATCAAGGGTGAACTGGTCCACCTCTTCTTTAACAGACGTGTCCTGGTGTGGGGTCTCTTTGCAGAAGGATAGCAGCTCTTTGTACAGCTCACCGTCCCCTGATATTACGACACACACATCTTCATTCATCTCATTCTGGATAAGAACCTCCAGCATCTCTTGCTCTTCCATTTCAGCACTACCCAAATTGTCAACTGCAAGCCCATCACTGCTTTCATCAGAGAGCTCACTTTCACATGTGAAGCATGTTTCCATCTCTGTATGTTGTTGAAAAGGAGTCCCATCTGCTTGGCAAGATAGCTGTGTGCTGTTCAAGAGGTTCCCTTCCTCAAGATACACAACCTCCTGACAGCTTTCTAGTGGTACTTCACACATTTCTTCAAATATAACCTCTTCACTAAGATGTGACGGCCCAGGTAAGGCCAAAGCTGTGCTTTCCTCTTGGAGCTTTGAAAGATTATCCGCTGCACATGAAAATGTTGTCATTTCCTCCTCGTCCATCTGGCGAGAAGATTCAAAAGTACTTGCACTGCAGACCATACTATGCTCACCAGAAGGCAGAGCGGGCTTCAGAGGTCTGCCATGCTGATCTGACTGAAGAGGACAAAATGTACCTGACAAGCCCACTGGAACACTTGTATCCGAAGGCACCCTAATATTTAAATTATATTGTAAACAATAAGTATGGTCAAGGCGCAAGCTCTCAGCATCTTTCAAATGAAGCCTTTCTGAGGAGCTTTCTACCTCCTGTGCTGTGCTACCATCAGAACTCAGAGGTGCACTAAAGTCCGACCTTTCAGTCTCTGCAGCCAAATTGGAATTGAAGGGAAGATTAGAAGACCCTGGAACCTCACCGCATAAAATGCCTGCATGCTGAATCAAAGGAAAAGAGAAAACATGATCCTGTTGGACTTGATTACTGTGAAGACATACTTGTCCCGAAAGATCACTGCTGACAGAGTCTACTGTGTCTTTTACCACAGCTGAACAGCTATCATCAGCTGATGTTTGTCCATAGGTGCTACTTAAGGTATCAGCTTGATAGGACTTCACATCCAGAGAAGGGTCAATGATCGTGGGATGCAAACTATCAGTGCTCAACTTTCCAGGGCATAAGGATACACAGCAATTAACCAGATCACTCGACATCTCATTACCCGTTTTGGGTGCATCTGTGGGGTCTGTAATAGTTTTTATTTCCTCCAATATTTCATTACTTGAGAATAACTGTGTACTTTCTTTTTTAACAGTCAGATTTTCAAGAGTTTGACTGGTGCCATCATTTGCAAAGTTGGAACTACAAGGCCCACAAATTAAAGTGTTGGAGCAACTTGAAACAGCCTTACAGGAATAGTTTTCAACACTGTCATTTGAAGGAACGGATACACTTTTTAGTTCCAAGTCTACAGGTGCTTCCAGGCCTTTCTCTTCAATGAGGCTAAACTGTGTGTTGTTTACATCCAAACCAGATTCCAGTTGTGACAGCTGTGGCTCCATTCCTATATCTATAAACAAAAAAAAAAAGGAAAAAAAAGGTGTTATATGTGAAATTAAAACTGGACTTAATGCTCCAATGACCAGTTTTAACCTTGACTATAAACAGAAAGTTCAATGCTTTATTAACAGTTATGCCTGTATTAATCTTAAAGAAACATGTTCTTCCTGGGAAGGAAGTTGAAACGCAGTGTAAAATAAAAGTTTGTTCTATTGGCTCATTTGAAATAAGTTTGAGTTGAAATGATAAGTTTCAGCAACAATGACACCACGAAGTCAAATATAAAAAGTAAGGTTGTGAAGTGAACAAAGGAATTAAACCTGATGGCTGAAGCTATGATGTTTATCTGTTGTCCCATTAAATTACAACAACACTATTATTTTTTCCTTAATACAAAACTCAATGTTAAGGGATAGCCAGCAAACCAGCATATTTTTTTAACTAAGGACAAAAAAAATGTTGAGCCATACCTGTGATGCTGTCCCTGAGACACATGTTTTCTACATCTTTACTTGTCATGTGCTGTTTTGCTTCAGAATTTTCCTGAAAACAGAATTTCAGAAAATTGAGCTCTCTCACAAGGCAAAACGCCCAGGACCAACTTATCCCCTCTACAAAAGCTGAGGCCTCAAAGACAAAGGTATAAAAGAAAAGGCAGAAATGAGAAAAACAAAGTGCTTTCAGCTTTCTCAAGATCACAAGAAGGGCTACAGGGCAGCTCCTATTCCCGACTTCCTACTGTAGCACTTTACTGGAATAAATATGGTAAGGAGTTCAGCAAAAAGAAGAAATTCACCTCAGACTCCTACAAACACACTATACAGTCAAATCTGAATGAGGCAGAATGTCTAAGTTATGGAGCGGCCCAGTGTGGCAGCTTGCTTGCAACATGTGTGTAACTAACAACAGAGAAAATCTAGCCTGAAGTCAAAATATTTTCCAACCTAAGTGTTAAAAATATAAATAAATAAAATTTAAAAATTCAATTCACATAGTGGAAAAATGTCATAGCCATTTATCCACAAACACTGTTTTGAGATACAAGCCATTGAGCCAGTGCAGCACACACATCTGTCATGAGAAAATAAATGGATAATATTCCTAATATTGATAAGCTGGCTATTATAAATATGGTTATAATCACTGATCATTAGAAACAATAAAGAACAATCAACAAAAGAGAATGCATGCTGAAAAATCCAAAGGAAGCTTGGTGTGCTGCTAAACACCTGGCAGTTTATACAATGCCTTTATATTTTGTGTACATAGAACATTAAAGAAACAGTTAAATTGCAGATCTAAAAATACACCTTTATTCCGAGTGTCCCAAGCAGGTGATCTGCAATCACAAATGAACTAAGTTCAATACCCACAACAACGGCGCCACTGTCCAATCTTTGAATCAATAGTGTCCATTCTTACTCAAAAAAGAACCTTAAATTTGAATTTAAGTTGGCAGGATGTAACACACCCCATTACTAATTCAGATATAAATGCAACCTGAGGGAATTTTTACATATGAGCAGAGGCTTTTTCAGTAAAGTGTGTGATTTGATAAATAAAGAAATCTGGAAATCTTTGGATGGTACAATAAAATTGCTCAGTTTTTAGTGTAGCCTCAAAGTGGTGCGTTTAAACAGGCTGATGATGTCTTTAAGCACAAAATTACACACTGCTTTGCTTCTTCTTTGTTGTCCTATTGCTAGTCTACTTTCACAAAAGCCCAAAGCACTTTACAGATACAGAACTTTAGTTCAGTGGCTAACAAATAGTGGTGTGTGCCACATTACATGGTAAGCCAGTAGGGTGAAATGAACCAACAACCATTAATGGCCCTCAGTATAGCCACCAGTAAGGATGTCACAAGAACCTACTGCATACATCAGCACCAGGTCAATACCAAAATCCTAAAAACGTAATGGTACAGGCATTATTCGGTAATTGGTAGTACAAAGTAAATGTCAGTACTGCACTCATGCATAACTGCAATATGTGAGAAACACTGGAGTAAAAACTACGTATGAAAATAGCTCACAGCGGGGAGTCGCATCAACATGTCAAAAAGAATGACACCAGGAGTCACGTCTGGAAATGCTTTATGTTTGAGACCAGAGAATTTCACTGCACAATTGTTGATTATTTCAAAAACAAAAAAAAGCCAAAAAACGCAGACACACAAGCCGACGTTATCGTCACTTTCCTGATCGTGAAATGATAGGACCAATCTGATACAAGTTGCAATTGCTCACCTTGTAGTGTCACAAATTTATAAGAGGAAACAAAGATAAATTCAATACAGCGTCCCATAGATACTGTAATTTTTTATACAGGAACAGCTTTTGCCTCCATTCTCTGATCGCATTACGTACGTCTACAGATGGCCGTCTATCCATTTTCTTACAAACTTATACAAATCAGAGTTATGTTGGAACCTTGCAAACTCCCACAACTGCGTACACAACACTGTGTGATGTGGGAGGAAACTGCACACTACAGTTCAAGTAAAACTCAAACAAGTTTCAAATGAAGTGGCTACTTGGCTGGTGTACAGCAGCAATAAAAGGAGCTGTTCCATGTGTTAATACCAGAATACAGTAAAACTTATTTAGTGCTTCCAAGCAGAAAGCTCCGCAATTAAGCCAGTTAGAAGGATGAGCAAATAAGCATATTTCATTGGGAAATACGAATATGCAAATGCTCAAGTTGTGTCAGTTGTTTGGTTTTTGAAGCCAATCCAATGCTCCCAAGTGAAATCCCTCAAATATGACAAATGTAGTGAAACCACACATCGTACACCTCAAGTCCACTTAGTAGTCCAATTCTGGATTTGTACACATGCTAAGCAATAACAAAGTCTGATCACCAATGTAAGACACCTAGAAAATGGCACAACAGACGCCGTTAATCAAGAGTTCTGAAATAATAAGCTTGACTTCACACAGAAAAAATTCAAGTTTAGACAAATGCAACAAAAAGACAGCACTAGGATTTTGTGACCTTTGAAAACTGAATCAATTTCACTCATCCATTTAAACATTGCTCCTTGGGAAGTTGCCTAACTAGCTAACGATGCAAATATAAATGTTACAATAGAAAATGCTAGAAACCTAACAGAGGAATTCTCTGACAAAAGATGTAAAAAAAAAAAAAAAAACATCCTAAAGAGTTTGTTTAAATGAATATCCTGAATCATCTTGGAATTCATTGTATCAACAGTACAGTATTATTTTAAGCTGTATTTTTAGCTATTTGATAGAAAATGTCAGAGGATCAAAGTACAACCCATTACAGGTAGTTTGCTTCTGCACCGGTTACTCAAGATCACTCTGAACATTGGTATGGCACCATCATGTTTTTTACACATGCTGATCGACAGTTTGGTGGCCTGTCTGCCTGCCTAGACTGGAAGTGAAGCCTTTCATTTAGATCTCAAGGAGATGAATTCCTGTCAAAATTAAACGATGCTCATGCCTTTAAAGACAGTGTTAAAAATGAGCCATTCCTCCAACTGTCGAAAACCATGTGGAATTTAAACAACTGATAGTCTTATTGTTCCTGCTCATTTTACCACAACAGGTAAATTTACACTTGCTTTTAACTCTTCTGACTTTTCAGATAGGCGAGGCTCCTGTCCATAGTGATACCCACATATGCCTGGGTGTTTTCCAAGGGCAGCTTGGTACTGCATTATAGGAGATGACAAAGCAATGTTCTACTTAACTGGAAAAAGTGCTCAATGGGGCTGAAAAAGATAACCATGTAACCCCAAAAAGCACAAGCTGTAGGACCCATCACCCACGATTTACTTGCATTCACACTTCAAAATCAGCAAAACATCAAGAAAAGCAAAACTGTAAACAGAAGAAGTCAAAGAAAGCAGAAGAGAGAAGACATAAACAAACGTTTAGTTGCAGACTGCTGGCCACTACAATCAGTCACATTTTCTAAACACAAACTTGAAATGCAAGTCCTAAAGACTGCAGTTATTAAACAGACCAGTTTGGTACAATTAAATTTAAGAATATAAATATGATGCCAAATTATTTTGAATATTTGAATACAAGGTATATGTGTCACCATTTATAGAGAAGCAGACTTTTTCACATTCCTTTAACATATTACGAGGCCACATTAATCATTACAAACAGTTTAATGATCGGCTATAAGCCAATAACCTGCTGCAATATACCTGGGCAAAAGAAAAAACAATTATCTGATTATGTTTTATGGGCTTAACACAGGAAATATTTAAAGTAGCAGACAGAAACTGAAAATTCAAAAGGCAGCCCACTAAATAAAGCTATTTGCAAACCTCGCTGTCAACAAGCAGGGAAAAAGCCACAATACACTAGCTGTCAATTTGTTAAAGAGAGACTAGACCCCACCGGTTCAGTTGTGTGTTCAGCCAGATGGCACAGCGTAGTCGGGATCTCAGCATCCCCATTCCCATATTCCAGGTTTGACCTGATGCTGCTGCCTCTGCTACTTGCCTCCATGTCATCGGGCAGCAACAAAGAGGTAGGACTGCGTTCGCCTTTCCAGTTCAGATCCACATGCATGATCTCCAGCGCCGTCTCTTCCGCCACATTACAAAAAGGTTCGGTCAAGGAGGCTGGCTGCTGACAAAATGTGACTGCGGCTGTCACAGCCGACTGGGGTGACAATGTGCAGGTCTCAACTGAAAAACTGCTGTCCTGAGGAAGACCTTCTGACTTTTCCAAATAATCAGGTTCAAGGTTGCTGGGACTAAGCACCGATTTATCCGGCAGCAAAGAGACAGTCCCGCCTTCTAGGTCAGGGTAGATGCTACAACCAATATTAGAGACAGCAGGTGTGGACATGAATGTTAATGGCTGACCAGCTGCAAGTTCCCCACTCCTGCTTTGCAGCCTCATGACTCACATGCGGCCCTGTACAAAAAAATAAATAGGAGTGTTATTATTTGACATTAAACCCTTCATCCCTTCAGAGGCTGCCCTCCTCACCATTGGGGGGTGAGGTGGGGGTAATAGCAATAGCTTAACAACCAGCAGCGGTATTAGAAGTACCAACCTAATCTAAAGAGGGAGAGATCGAAGCACAGGCTCTTATCGTGCCCTGAAGGAGAGTACCATTATTAATTTTACAATGGGGGAGGCTAATTAAACAGGCATTGGGACAATTTCCATAAAAGAATATATATATATATATTTATAAAACAAAAAATAATGTGACTGTCATTAAAATTAATTGTCATTAAAAAGCAACAACATATGTAGGGTTGGTCATCTCTTTGCTGCCACAACAGGCTCCAGCACCCTATGCCAAAGCACTGGAAACAGCAGAAACACAAAAAAAAGAGGGGATGGCACAAAAAACAATCTCTGCCATACAGCATTCGAGTGCCAGCTTCGATTCTGGACATTTTTCCTGTGTGTTTTCTCTAGTTTCTGCGCACAACTTAATTACAAAAGACTATCTGCTTTTTTGTTATTTTGTTTTTTTCAGAGCCCTTTTATGTATGTTTGCTGCTAGTGGCAGTCACGGGGTCCTTTGTTAAAGTTGTATGAAGAAACTGTAATGCACTTTTTAACGCTTATAATGCTGGCTCGTAATTGTCGGTCACTGCAAAAGGCGCTATAAAGACCGATTGATAAGCCAAACTATTTCCTGGTTGACATGAACACAATCTACACTTGAGAAAGTGCCTTTTCTTTTTTTTTCCCTTTCAAATTATAAATTAATGAACAGTGTGTTTATATTTACTCGTTGCGAGAAATGAAAACGGAGATGCTATGAAGCTTGAGTGCAGATAGATTTTGAAAGAGACGATTTATGATTATCTGTCCGTTTAAATAACGCAAGTATCAGTTACACTGAGCACTTTAAGTATGACGATCGTAAAATTACAAAGAGAGAAAAGAACTACAAATTGTTTCAGAAACGCCGGTAAAATCCTCACGCCCCGAGCTTCTTTAACGAGGCAAGTCCACGTTTCACCGACGTGAAACGCAAATTTCCCCCAAAAAACTCTTATCGGGGTGTTGGGGGTCGTAAACAGAAAGAGCGACGCGCGGCGTTTCTCCTCGTCTCCTCTCTCTCCCGTCTAATCGGAGCGCTCCGAGCTACCGTGGGCTCTTCATAACTCGGCACGCTCTCGCCCGCGCAGGGCTCGGACGGCTCCCGTAACGGAACGGGCCCGCTCGCTCTGGCCCCTCCCGTTCGTCCCTCGCTCACTCATCCCCCCTCCCCTGCGTTCGCCGCCCGCTCATCCCGCTTACCTCACGTACGCGCCGCTGCAGTCTGCTTCGTTCCAGTCTGCCTGAGCCGGGTGCCGACTGGCTGTGCTCTCCGCTCTCCTACAATCTGCGATCCATCCTCTCATCAGAACCCTGACACTCCGGGTCGTTAGAGCCCCCGCTTCCGGTACTGCGCTCACTACTACCGCCACGCGGACGCGGCCCGCGTGCTCATTGGCCAATCCGTCTCATAGGGGCGGGAAGATTCGGGGACGGAGAGCCCGCCTCCTATGACAGGCACGTGACCCGTCCAGCTGACTTGCAAAGTCTTTTGCTGAAGAACCGTTGAGAGTGGTGGCATCGGCAGACCTGGGCGGGGCAGGTGGCACCTGCTGATGATGGAGAGAGGGTATCAAACTGAAGGAGTCTTATTTCAACATGTAGATGAACACACACAGGATGCTGCGGGCTGGTTTCTGCAGAACCAGATGGCATCCCAAGTAAGCGTAATCACCACAGAAGAGCAGATGTCCTGGCCTGGACCGGACATATGATTTGTGGAGTGTCACTGTTGGGAGAGATTGGACCAGTGCACAGGCCATATGTCAACATGAGTGACATGCCATACTTGGGTGGGGGGCTGGCTGGTTCCCATTTTTGAGGTGAGGTCTTCCAGTTGGCAATACATAACATCTGGTCTAAGACAGGGCTGGGGAACAGGAAATTAAGCAATTATGTGTGACACAGAGGTTAAGGCAAAACGTCAAACTCTGAGATCATGGGACCAAATTCTGCTACAGCCATTGTATGACCATGACCAAGTCACTTCACCTTTCAACAAAAGAATTGTAAGCAATTGTATCTTAAATGTTCGAAGTCACCATGGATAAAAGAACCTGACACGTAAGTAGCTGCATATTTATTCAAGCAAAAAAAAAAAAAAATCAGTTAAATAGGTAACAACATTCTGAATCCCTATTAATAAAATTCAGGGTCAGGCAAACTGGAGCCCATCCCAGCAACATTTGGCACACGGCAGATAATAACCCTAGTCAGGTCCAGTTCATTACAGAAGCCACCCACACTGGAACTGCCAGTTAACCTAACCTGGACATCATTGGTGATGTGAGAAGAGACCGGGACAGAGGGCCCATAGACAACAGTCTGACAGGACATCATATCTGTGAGGTGATTACAGTTCAGGGAACATTCAAGCAAAAAGAGGCCACGATACCCCCAAGTGAGAACCCTTATGTAAAAATACCTGGAGTTGTTTGGTCCACCCTCTGTTCAAAGACCCCCACAACTTTAGGAGGAAGTCAATGGTAACAATTTTTGAACAAAGAAAACTCTGTCCTGGTAAGGACAGGAAAGCCATTTACGTTGGTCAGACTAATGAAGGGTGCCCTTCAAGATCAGGAGGACCCCAATGCAAACTGTTCAGAATCCCCAGGTGAGGACTGGAGACTCATATTATAAAGTTCATATGAATCCAACAGATACCTGAATGGAGAAACACCATGTCTATCACTGCTCGTCCATCTGTTCAGCATCACATCTCTGTTCAGTTTGATTCATTAGCGTTAGCACCTGCCAAGTCTGTACGCAACTTTGGGGTGGTGATTGATGACCGCTTTACTGACAATGTGGCTATGGTCTCAAGGTCATGTAGATTCTGTCTATACAACACCTGCAAGATCTGACATGAGTATGCAGCACCACTCTTGGTTCAGGCTTTGGTCTCGTCACGTCTGGACTACACAGCAACACTCTGCTAGCAGGAGTACTGGTGTGTGTCACCAAGCCATTGCAGATGATTCAAAATTCAACAGTATGTCTGGTGTTCAAGCTCCCAAGGCTGACACGTCACTCCTCTTTTCGGTTCATCACATTCTGAGATCCTCTGCTCCCTTCTTACTCCAAGACCTTCCATGTACTGTAGAAGAGATTCAAACTCCCAAACATGAAGCCTCTGACTGACCTAACTGAGATGATCCCTTTGATCCTCCACCATTAGCCCACTCAAACGCAGCTCACAGCTGTCAACACTGAATGCCACCTACCTCCAAGTTGACTGTCCATCTGCTTGTAACAGAAACTAAATATGCCTGGGCACCAAAATAATCAACTAGGATGCAAATCTTTATCTGTACACTTAAGTGAATAGTGAAGGGTTTGATAAACAGCCTCATAAAAGAGAAAAGACACACATTAAGCTACTGTCTATGAATGGCTAGAAAGAAATGAACAAGGGCCTAATGCTTTGTTGGTAGCCAAGGGTGGCACAGAGGCCAACCAAGTCAAACAAATAGACAAGTTTTACGTGCTACACAGAAGACGTATGAGCCACCTTATAAATACGTGAAGGGAGCAGAAATCTGAAACGTGGTAGAGTCGGTCAGGAACGTGCCTGCAAGCCACAAGGTGCATCTTAGACATGAGCAAAAGCTTCAAAGGAGACCCTAACTCATCTTCAGCACTGTGGACTGTTTTAAAGCGATGCAACCCCAGGATGTTCGGAGTTTCATTCATTCATTTTCAGTTTGCTTTTCCCTGGAGTTTTTAATCTGCCAGGTTCCAACTACACTCTGTGTTATTCATGCATTGCCCAATACATTGCACCGATTCATTCACACAACTTCTAAATACATTTCCCTGGAATTTATTATTAATTACTCTTGGAATAAGATCAAGTTATTCAAGAAGAACTCCAATGTAAACTGCACTAAATGGAGTGAGGACAGGACCCTCACGTAAACGCAGCTCATTTGAAATCTATCTGTCCACAGTTGTTATTTAGGCATGACTTAAGTGCTTTTCCCTACCCCAGAATTTCATTCATTTCTTTCCAGAGTGCCATATCCCGGAGATTAATCTTTTTGTTCATTTTACTTATTGGTCTTCGCTGGAGTGCAATTCATTCATTATTTTTCCCAAACTGGTTTCCCTCCCACATTTTCCTAATGGCTTTTTGCTGGGAGTTTTATTCATTTGTTGATTTACAAACTGCATTTCCGCACACTTTGGCTAAGTTCTTTCTTTCGTTTTCTTATTCTACCACTCCTCTTTTCCCTGAATTACTGTTTTCATTTATTAAATCAATTTTCTGCGGAGTTTTTTTAGGTCAATATTTTTCCACTTCCTGAAAGTCCATCCAACCATTTAGCAATTCATCTACAAACTGCATTTCGACATAAATTCATTCATTCGTTATACTACCAAACCTGTTTTTACTCACTTCTTCATTTCATTAGATCTCTTTCTTTGGAGTCTCTTCAGTTCATTCCTTACATTTCAAATGAACTTACCTAGAATTTCAATCACTCACTTCATTATTCTGCACCCACCGCTGTTGGCCCCACGACCCAGAACTGGAATTTATACTCCAATGTCTGAAACATAAAACCTCATCCTCCTTCTCACTTGTTAACATTTAACCCATTTTCTTGTTGCTTTTGACATTTTAAATTTGTGGTATATGGAAGCTTACAACAAACAACATTAAAATATATATACACATTTCTGATGTGACCTCAGAACATTTTTGCAAATGTTGCTTTATTTTAATTGCAAAACATTTCATCATCCTATGACCATTTTATGAAAGTGAGATGCGCCGGGATACAGTATGTAAACTGAATGAATTGTATTCAAGTGATAATCAGGGGGACATTCAAAATACAACTGAGTGGAAAGGGTTTTCATATAAATCTGAATACTTTAATAATTTTACAAAGATCTGTCGCTTTATTATTTGTTAAAATTTGCATATTACTCATTATTTGTATTACATTTCCTCATGTAACAAATATTACTATGTATGTATGGTTCATAAATTCAATCAAACCTGTAATGATGACTTTACATTAAAACCTGTACTGTACTACTAATAAATTAGCCCCCCCTTGTTAAATTGTTCTAAGGTGCTTGCAGCTTCCAAGTCCATGATGTTTATCCCCAACACCTGCTGACTGGCTCAAAAAGGTTGAGCACTTTAATTTCAGATGACAGAAAATCAACCATAGAAGCCATGGAAGAACACAGCCACAGCTAGCAGGATGACAGCATTCACATTGACCACACTTCTCCAGAATGGTACCTCACTGGTATCGGTGAGCTTCTTCTCCATGGCCTCCTTCTCCTCTTGGCTCAGTGTAGGAGCTGGACCTTCATTGAATCCACAGAACCAGTTGTAGAATTTTCTGAAGCAGCCAGGGGGCTCTGCCGGAGCTGAAAAACAAACAGAAAAACATGACGATACACCACCTTCTTCATTGGTTGGGTGACAGCAAGCAAGCATATTAATGTTTCCTACTATTTGACACAAAATTATCAATCTCATATTCCTGATGATCAATGGTACAATCCAGCATCTTCAAGTCTCCCTGGTAGAAAAACACAGCTCAGGTGCCTCTCTTTCCAAGCAAACTCCAACATGCTTACTAGCAACATCAACACTTGTTTTCGTTTTCAAACTCAATTACTGCTAGTCAGGGTTGTGAGAAGCCAGAGCCTGCTCCAGTGGGGGCAAGGTAGGAATCAGCTTGGGGGGAATGAAATTGAAGTGCAGGGCATCCTAATTCAATACAGAGCAAGTAAGAAACATCAACAGGCACACCTACTCGTGTTTGGACTCTGGGAGGACACATAGACGTGCTTCCAAGAATATATTAGCTGTCCCAGATGTAACTCACAGGGTGGTGTTCTACCAGTTGCACACTAAGCTTGTGTTATACCTGAAGTAGAAATGGCAACCCAATGTCAAGGATTAAAAGGTCCAGGAGACGAAATAAGAATTGAGGTCAGAAACAGGCAGGGGTTCATTACTGAAAGGTCAAACTGACAAGGCAAAAAACATTAAAAAAAATCAAAGTCACAGAACAAAACGAGAACCAGTACAACAATTCGCTTTTATTATTTATTCACAAACTCAGACTCCTAAATATCTGTATAGCACACTGTTACCATACTTCATGTGCCAGCCATCTTTAATAAAAACATGGCTGTGGGCACACAAAAAAAAAAAAAAACAAACAGCAGTGACTGTAAGTCAAAGTCATTAACACAATGGTGAAAAAAATGGATAAAAACAAAAGAAGAAATGCTAATATTCAGGCAAAAAAAAAAAATCTGCATGGATCAATACTTCAGGATTCTAACAACTTCAAGCTGGTGTCGGTAGAGATTGGTGTGGATGCAAGGAGTAGAGCTGGCAAAGGTGGATGAGTTTACATACTTGGGATCAACAGTTCAGAGTAATGGGAATTGTGGAAGAGAGGTGATAAAGAGAGTGCAGGGAGGGTGGAATGGGTGGAGAAGAGGCAAAAACAGTTCTGCATGGATCAATATTTCAGGATCCTAACAACTTCAAGCTGGGGTTGGTAGAGATTGGTGGCAGGGCACAAGTAGAAGGTGGGTGCGTTTGGGCAAGGGCTGAACTGGCAGGGAGGTAGCATTGCAAGAGTGGAAAGAGTGAGGAGGAGGAGAAAGGAAGAAGAGTAGGAAAATTAGGGACTAAACTGAACAGCGTTTTATTTGGCAGCGATGTGGATCAGCCTCACTGCTTTGGACCCCACCTTGATAAGTCAGGCCCTGTGAAGGAATATGGGTTTGGTTTCTCCTTTAATTATTTCAGCACAGCAAGTTTTCCCTTTGATCGTTGATCCTTGGTGTATCCTTGACACAGAAACTACTCATTCTGATATAATTGTTAACCTTGGAACTCATTGCTGTAGAGTTGCCCTTATCACATTAGGTTATTCCATGTTCTTTTCTTTAAACTATTAACATTAGTAAGTATGTCATAGCACCCCAAGCCTGCCAGTTTTTAAGAAAAAATTTATTGCACCATAAAGTTTAATGCATTTATAGTTTAAATGGGTGTTAGGGTCATTATTTGTACACGCATGTACAACACGTTGCCAATCTCTGGCACCAAGACCAGTGAGTATCACTATCTCACCTCAAAACTTCTGTCTTCCTTACATGAAAAATCCATGGGTCACCCACACTGCACACCATATTTGCAAAACTCACCAATGACAAATTCTGCACGTGCATTCTGGGAAGACCCAGTGGAGTAATCCTTGCACCTATCAAATTTACCGTTTTCTTCAGTGTTCATTTGTGGAGGTTCCTCTTGAGCTTCAAGGATGTCACATTCCAAGTCCACTCGTTCCTCTGTTCTGTTTCTCAAACTCCAACACAAGCGGTACAACTGAAATTTAAAGAGAAAACATTTCAGATTACTTCCAACCTGCCTGTGTGTGCCATGATGGCCATGAAAAAAAGAAAGTCAAATTAACACTGATGGCCTGAGACATGTTATCCCACAAAGAGTCCAAGAGTAAAAATCTGGTGCTGTTTACAAAGTTTAAGAGTGACGTCAGTGGAAACAGCATATGGATATTGCAAACACAGTATAGGTATTAGTATGCAGCATGGTGATGTAGTAGTTAGTGCTGCTGTCTTTTGAACCAAGTAACCTTACACAGTATCTACCCAGTCTCTGACACCCTACATAGGTTTTCCTTCCACATCCTCAAAGAGGAGGTCCAGTTAATTGGTGATTCTAAACTGGACTGTGTGAGTGGATGGGCCAAAAATTGGAATAGCAACCCATCTACATTTGGTTCCTTTGAGGATAGGTAATGCCCGACATGAAACCCTGAACTAGATTAAGTTGACTTAAGAATGTTAGGTAGGTGTGGTATTCTGCCTGGTAACAGGCTTACACGCAGCAGCTTCTCAAGGGGCTTTTCATACAGGTTATGTAATGTGAGGCACTTGTATGCTTAAAGGGAGACAGACTTATAGCCATGGAAGCCCCAGTTTCCACAGGTGTGATCATGAAACAGTAGACAGTGGCGTGTCTCTAGCTGTTTATTACAAAATATAGCTCATGTTTCTTTGAAAGGAATAAAAAAATATTCAGAATATAGATACTGTGCATACTGCTGACAATAACCTGCTCAAAGTTATATTTTAAAATTAAAGGATAATGAAGCAATTTTGAAATAGGACATCTTTATTATTTACACTACTAAAAAAATCTTTCGACACGACGAGACTTTTTAGGAGACAAGACTTTTTGGAAAAGATTTTTTCAAGTCCCGCAAGATGAGAATATTGCCATGATATTTTTAAAAGTCACGCCCTCCTAGCAACCATTTTCAAACAAGACCACGGTCCTCTCACCTCTCAGTCTTGTGAATGCTTTTGTCAGACACACTTCATGCACTCTCAGCTCTTAAAAATGTTTATGTTTTCCTCACTTTAAGTTTGCAATTAAAGAAGACGTATTATGTCCAAATCTTATTCAAAAATTTCATCATGAAGGGTGAGTACACGTTCAATCCTAGCACCAAGAAATGAGGAAGTCAAAAGAATTAACGCCAAAAATATCGATCGGTAACACGGCAAATTGGTTAAATGTGTATCAATAGACAATGCTGAAACAGTTGGTGGTGATCGTGCGGAAGATGAAAACAACAGCTTACGATATTACAAAGAATATCTATAACCGTCAACACCGTCCGGTCTTCCACCGCATGAATTACTGTTGAAAGAAGGATGTATCCAAGAAAGGCAATGTAGTACATCTTCCACAGATAACATTAGGCAACAAAGGAGACCTTGATATGCCATTCATATTAAAATATTCACAGTTTCCCATTAGAATAGCCTTTGCAAAGATAATTAACAAATCTCAGAGCCAAACATTCGAAAAAGTCATTTTATTTAATAGAGAAAAAGAAATGAAATTCAGTCACAGGCAGTTATACGTCCATGTGCATGGATGCAAATGTAACACTTCACATGAAAAGTAAAATCTGTTTAAATTGTACATTCACATCCCCATACGTAAGCGGCACAACTGCAAAGAGGCTAGCGTGTAGCGCTGGCCTGGGGGTTGGCAAGCGAAGCGAGCAGGGAGCAATGCCCCCTAGTTTCTAATAAATATACACACATATACAGCTTAGCGTCTTCAGCATCTGAATGAAACTTGAGTCCTCTAATGAAAGATTCTGTTATAACTGAGATTTTTTAGGTAAAGAAGGCAGAGGTTTTGAAGTAAGGCAGCTCTGCTCACTAATCCTGGTTAGCACAGAGTGGAAACGTGTTGCATGTTGATTAGTACATGCAAGTAAAAATGACACTGTAGTTAGTAAAAATGACAATATTGACACTATGGACCTATAAACCTAAATAGCAGGACAGGTTTACAAAGTAGATTAGTACTTCTTGGTCTAAACTCCAAAGTGCCACAGCAATCCATTTTCTTACAAGCTTATCCAGTTTGGTGTTGTGGACAGCTGATGGTTATGCTGGCAGTACTGGGCACAAACTGGGAACAGACTCTAGATGAGTCTTGATGGGTGCCAGTCCACAGCAGGACATGCTCACTCACACATATCATGCTGATACATGATACGTAAGGGAGCAGGGACAGCTACCCCCTCATTTCCAGGTCATTTTGAGTTAACTGTCAGTTAAACCAGAAAATCACCCATCCCTCCATTCATTTGCTGAACTATTTATCCAGTTAAGGCTAGCAGGGAGGCAGAGCCGCAAGTTGCAAACAAAGAATCGACAGGATGCCAGTCTATTGCTGGGCACATGGACACACAGCAATGCTCACTCGCCTGTGGAGACTTTAGGGCTGCCAGTTAACCTAACCTGCTTGTCTTTGGAATATTCAGGAAAACCATGGTGCCTAGAGGAAAGCCACCAGGACACAGAGAAGGTGTGCAAAATAAACACAAGCAGAACCCAGGCCTAGAATTTGAACCCAGGACCATACAGCATTTGTCCTAAGCATTTACCAGTATGGTATCATGTGATGCAGCAAGAATAACATTAAAAGAAATAACCTCTTCCCTAGTCCAATATGTGGTACAGAATGCAGTCAGAATTCAATCACAATTTCTGTGAACTTCACTCCATCTGTGGTGCCTTGTATGTTTGCAAACCTTCTAGGCCTTGATATAGAGATATACATCACATCATACATGTCTGACCTCCTTGTTTCATAGTAGGGATGGTGTCCTTAGGAGAATGTGCTGGTTACACTTTTACAAACCGTACGTCTTAACCCTGAGCCATGAAAGGCCATTTTAGTCTCATCAGAACATAGCATTTTATTTCACTTCATCTTAAGAGTCATCCAAATGACTACTAGCAAACTATAGTAAAGATCCATGGTGAGAATTGATTAGAAATGGCTTTTTGAAGGTATTAGTTCCTTACTTTATAGCTGTGAATCTCAGGCCTCTTGGCAGCCTCCATGAGTATAGCTCTTCCTGCCCGGATTTTGACGCATAACCTGCTCAAACTGACATCATAATCTTTAGCCACTGTAGCAATACATTTCTATCCCTGCATGCAGTATGATCTAGTGGTTAATGTGTTGTCCTGTGAGTCAGAATGCTGAAAGTTCAATCCATAGCTCTGTGAAATATTTGGTATCACCTTGTTTTTAATAAAGATCTGTTTATTTTAATAACATTCTGTCTGTGTCTCTCTCACGCACCCTGGTTTATCCTCAGAATGACTACTCGATGCCCCATGCTTGAACCACTGCAGCACATGTAGATATGGGGCATAACAGGCTCCAACTTGCATTTAGTAGTAATTGTGTAAAAAATATATACATATATGTACATACACACATACACACACATATATATATAAATATAATAACACATATAAACACACTTATATATAAATATAACACACATATATATATACATTCACACATATACACACACACATATATAGAAGTATAATAACACACATATACATACACACACATATATATACATACACACATATACACGCACACACACATATATATACAGTATATATATATATATATACAGCATATATATATATATATATATATATATATATATATATATATATATATATTGTCACACACGTGCGCATGGGAGGCAGCTAAAGGGCTTGAGTAAAGGCCATTCCAAATCAGGCTGGGATGTGGCAAAGTGCACTGATTCTTTTTCTCCCTTTCCTGCAGACCATTCATGGGAGATGCCACCTGGCCCTGTTGACATCTCTTCAGGGTCTGAGCCTATGGAGGAAGACCTTGCCGGCTCCAGCCCCTTTGATGTCACATCCAGGCTTGAGCTTATGGCTGAAGACCCTTATGAGCCCGACCCCTTTGACCTCACTTCCTGTCTTCCCCTTTAAAAAGCATCCATCTTTTCCCTACTCCCTCAGTTCTGTTTTAGACTCTGATTTGTGTACACCAGTGCTAACTTTTGTTGGCAATTTTGCAGCCAGGAAACCAATTATATGGGTGGCTGCCCCAAATTGCTATGACTTGTGGTCAAGTTTGTGACAATACATACATACACACATATACACACACACACACACACATATATATATATACACATACACACATATTACACACACATATATATAAATATACATATACACATATAAATATATATATACATACACACATATACACACACACACATAAATACATACACACATACATACAAAGACGCACACACACAGACACACACAGACACAGACACACACACACACACATATATATAGGCTATATATATATATAGGGAGCTTTCCCGGCATGCAAGCCACTTTGCATTTCTGTCGCTTGCGTATGGGGATGCGGATGTACAATTTAAACAGATTGTCATTTTCATGTTAAAAAACAGTAAAACGTAATAATTTGAAAGTACATTATGTTTCATGTTGCGTTTGAGTTTTCCGTTGCGTTATACGATTTCGTTCTGTTTGGCTTTGAAATTAACACGAAAATGTTTTTTTAAACTTTACTGTAAAACTTCAGTAAAAACAATTTTTCGAATTAAACTTTCGTCAATATCGCATTGAATTTTGTTTCTGTGTTTGGACTTACATCGTGACAACGCAACGTATAATTGCCCATGACAGAATTTCATTTCTTTCTCACTAATAAATAAACTGAGTTCTTCAAATGTTTGTCTTTGAGATTTGTTGATTGCCTTTGCAAAAGCTATTATAACGGGAAACTGTTAACGTTTTAATACGAATGGCATATCAAGATCTCCTTTGTAGTCTAATGTTATCCCCTGAAGATGTACTACACTGCCTTTCTTGGATACATCCTTCTTTCAACCGTAATTCGTTCGGTGGAAGACCGGACGGTATTAACGGTTGTAGTTATTCTACGGGATATTGTAAATTGATGTTTTCATCTTCCGCACAATCACCACCAACTGTTTCAACACAGTCTATTGATACACATTTAACACATTTGTCATGCAACCGATCGACAATTTTCGCGTTAATTCGTTTCTCTGTGGTAGGATAGCCCGTGTACTCATTTGTTCTGTTGTTATCCCTTCGGGATTTAATTCATCAATAAGATTTGGACATAATTCTTTAACTGCGAACTTAAAGTGAGGAAAACAAAAAATGATAAGAGCTGAGAGAGCAGAAAATGTGTCTGTCAAAAGCATTCACACGAATTAGATGTGGACCGTGTGCGTGTTTGAATAAGGTTGAGAGGAGGGCGTGTCTTGAAATATGTATAAATAAAAAAAAAAATAAAGATAGCTATTGTAGCCCAGGATGGAATGTGCTTTAAAAATTTAACTTTTTTTGTCTGGCTGGTGACCTGGGATTTTTTTTTTATTTATTTCCAGTATATGGCAGCTTTAATTGCTTTACTGGAGACCCCCACCACCACTAAGTGTCCAGTGATGTCCTACCCAATCCAAAGGCAATTAGAAACTGGAATTAACTCTGCTAGGAAGAGAGCGGCAGATCCAAAGCCACAAGCCAATCAGAAGACAGGTTTCTGGGGGGCCCCAGCTTGCGTGATCACAGGCGCCTCACAACACAGCTCAACAACGCAGGTCGAAAAAAGCGAATGTCGGCTTCTATTGTGAAGAGGAAACTTTGTGCTGCTGGTTTAACAGGACGAGTGGCAGTTAGAAAGCCAAACTAGGGCCTTGATATCCTTGTGGTTTGCTGCAGACTGGGTCGTGTCAGAAACTCGACTTGAATTTGCTGGGGCAGCTGACCCCTGAAAGGAAGTGCCAGTGAGTGTGTCGGCAATTAAAAATGTGACCCACCGTCAAGGGCACTCACCATTTCAATTGCCTTTTTTTGATGAGGAATGACACAGAAAGGTCTTTGTGGTCTGTGCTACTGTGATTGTACTGTGGCACAAAGATGCGTATCCACTTTGTGAACTGCTTTGTGTTACCAGCTTTGTGTGTCAGAAGAAAGGGAAACCTCAGGAGCAGAGCAGTGACCATTGAGGAGCATGAAAACAGGTGGGGGCTTTTATGTATTGTGTCTTTGGAACTGGTGCAGCCACTGTGTTATTTTTATTTGATTGAGTTGTGCTTTAGGGAAAAATATTTTGGAGAAAATTAAATAAACTCATTATAATATTAGTTAATAATAATAAAACACTAAGGTCTCTGCGTGTGTGTCCAGTCATAACAATTCTAGCTGACGCAAGACATCATGGAGTCGTGCAGTTTGTCACCCCTCTTTCCCCCCTGGCGATTTTTAATATGACATCCTCAGGTAATGAGATCGGCTGCAGCAGCAGTTGTCATGTTTTACATCCCCCATGCCTAGAAGTCGTGTAATGTGACATTGGCATGGAGGTGCATGCTGCTGATGGCACACAGAAAACAAGAATTGGCTGATTGAATTTCCAGAATGTGTTGGTAAGGCAGCATGGTGCCACAGTGGTTGATACTGCTGCCTCACAGATCCCAAGTCCAGTCTTTCTTTCTCTCTCTATGATGTCCATTCGCTGCCCTAACACTTCCAGGGTACAGTATGTTAACGTTTCACACAGAAATGAGTGCTTGTGAGTACCCTTTGACTGCCTATCACACTGAGCAGTGACTCTTGCCTTGTGCCCAGTGTCTAACAAAATGTTTGTAGTGACTAGACTCTTGGTGACACCCATAGTCTCATAAAAAAAAAGACAGACTATAGGTGGACACTTGACCTGCCCAGCCAGACCTTGCATATTGGCCTTTGAAGTCCAGATCTGCTGGTTGTGGTAAAACTGCCCTAAGAAAGGAAGAGGAGAACATAGCAGGAAAGACACCGCTGGGAGCCACATTGACATTCTAAACAGCTCTCGCCTTCATTAACAGTGCAGTAAATCATTGCGACCAAGCCTACAAAGGACTAGACATGGCTTCAATGAGACTAGGATTGCTGTGTGTATGTGTTAATCTTCAAAGATGAGAGCAGATGAACTCAATAAACATTCCTGCTAAATCTTCCAAATGTCACAATAATATGCCATTGATCTGAGACATTTGCCATTTTGACCCAGGCTATGCCTGATGGTTTGCCCTTTAAATCTCTACTGCTCACTTTCTCCTCTCATTATCTATCTGTTTAATCACAGGCAAGATGGTCATGACAGCAGCACCTTTAGAGACTTCACATGTTCAAAGTGTCAGACCTTGGCCGTCTCCTCCTCTTCATCTTAAATGGCAGCCCGTTCACTTCACTCCTCTCTGGTTAATAATAAGCCTCAATTTGGAAATGCCCTCTCATGTGTGGATCTCTCTTTCTGCCCCGTAAATCCTGAAACTGTTCTATCTCATTTGTCCTCTCCCAAGATTTTGAAACCTGAATGCTTCCTTTGACTTGCATCTTTGGCTTCTGATTTAGCTTAGTGTTCATCATGCCTGCTGCTCCTGCAAGTTTTCTTCACAGCTGCAATTTTAATACAGAAATTAGAACAATTACTACAATTGTTTTTTCTTGAAGTAACAAAACTTTTTCAGACCCCCCCCCCCCCAATTCAGGAATGGTGGGGGCAGGAGCCTATCCAGGCTGCACGGGGGCACAAAGCAAGAATCACCCTTAGACGGGGCACCAGGAGTTCATAGGGCACACATAACCCCCAAAAGTTGATGTGGCCACATTTAAGAGGGAATCTTGATTACCGTTGGAAAAGCCACGCAGACGTAGGAAGAATGTGATGTTGGATTTCATTCCAGGGCCCTGCATAAAATGGGCGCCCTCCCTCTCCTTGAGAAGTGTCCTCATAATGCCAGTGGATTAACTAATAAAGCCATGGGCACACGGTTGAACACTTATTTGATCATGTAAAGGTCTGATGGTGACCTGTCCCCCCCCCCAAGAACCTGGCATGTAGGCTCTAGTATCCCAAACCTTTGACTCCCACTCTTATTAAGTCACACTGACCAGCCTGTCACAGAGATGCAGTTGCTGTCTGCAGCCCCACTTTTGAAAGCTTGCATGATGTAATCTTTCTAGTTAGCCAATCAAAGGTGTCATTTTGCTTAACTTCTCGCTACATCCATAATGGCCAACACGGTACAACACCCTAGTACTACTTATTACATACAGTGCACCCGGAAAGTATTCACAGCGCATCACTCTTTCCACATTTTGTTATGTTACAGCCTTATTCCAAAATGGATTACATTCATTTTTTTTCTCAGAATTCTACTCACAACACGTTATAATGACAATGTGAAAAAAGTTTACTTGAGGTTTTTGCAAATTTATTAAAAATAAAAAAACTGAGAAAGCACATGTACATAAGTATTCACAGCCTTTGCTCAAGACTTTGTCGATGCACCTTTGGCAACAATTACAGCCTCAAGTATTTTTGAATATGATGCCACAAGCTTGGCACACCTATCCTTGGCCAGTTTCGCCCATTCCTCTTTGCAGAACCTCTCAAGCTCCATCAGGTTGGATGGGAAGCGTCGGTGCACAGCCATTTTAAGATCTCTCCAGAGATGTTCAATCAGATTCAAGTCTGGGCTCTGGCTGGGCCACTCAAGGACATTCACAGAGTTGTCTTGAAGCCACTCCTTTGATATCTTGGCTGTGTGCTTAGGGTCGTTGTTCTGCTGAAAGATGAACCTTCGCCCCAGTCTGAGGTCAAGAGCGCTCTGGAGCAGGTTTTCATCCAGGATGTCTCTGTACATTGCTGCAGTCATCTTTCCCTTTATCCTGACTAGTCTCCCAGTTCCTGCCGCTGAAAAACATCCCCACAGCATGACGCTGCCACCACCATGTTTCACTGTAGGGATGGTATTGGCCTGGTGATGAGCAGTGCCTGGTTTCCTCCAAACGTGACGCCTGGCATTCACACCAAAGAGTTCAATCTTTGTCTCATCAGACCAGAGAATTTTGTTTCTCATGGTCTGAGACTCCTTCAGGTGCCTTTTGACAAACTCCAGGTGGGCTGCCATGTGCCTTTTACTAAGGAGTGGCTTCCGTCTGGCCTGATTGGTGGATTGGTGCAGAGATGGTTGTCCTTCTGGAAAGTCCTCCTCTCACCACAGAGGACCTCTGGAGCTCTGACAGAGTGACCATCGGGCTATTGGTCACCTCCCTGACTAAGGCCCTTCTCCCCCGATCGCTCAATTTAGATGGCCAGCCAGCTCTAGGAAGAGGCCTGGTGGTTTTGAACTTCTTCCAGTTATGGATGATGGAGGCCACTGTGCTCATTGGGACCTTCAAAGCAGCAGAATTTTTTCTGTAACCTTCCCCAGATTTGTGCCTGGAGACAATCCTGTCTCGGAGGTCTACAGACAATTCCTTTGACTTCATGCTTGGTTTGTGCTCTGACATGAACTGTCAACTGTGGGACCTTCTATAGACAGGTGTGTGCCTTTCCAAATCAAATCAACTGAATTTACCACAGGTGGACTCCAATTAAGCTGCAGAAACATCTCAAGGATGATCAGAGGAAACAGGATGCACCTGAGCTCAATTTGGAGCTTCATGGCACATGCTGTGAATACTTATGCACATGTGCTTTCTTATTTTTTTTTATTTTTAATAAATTTGCAAAAATCTCAAGTAAACTTTTTTCACGTTGTCATTATGGGGTGTTGTGTGTAGAATTCTGAGGAAAAAAAAATGAATTTAATCCATTTTGGAATAAGGCTGTAACAACAAAATGTGGAAAAAGTGATGCGCTGTGAATACTTTCCGGATGCACTGTATATAAAAGTTGTCAACGGATGCATCTGCATCAATTGCAGTGACCTTCTCTTTTCTATACCGTCTGACAATGATGACCCTGGACATGAACATACATGTGTTCCTCTCCACATATACTTAAGTACAAGAAATGTTATCTGTAGCACTCAGAAGCAGAGGCAATTGTAGGAACTCTGGGGGCCCTTAGCAAATAAACTTCATGGGACCTCCCAACTCACTTACCCAAGAGTCCTGAAATGGTCAAGTTTATTAACATTCTTTTAGTGTACAGTCAACCAGACGAATTTCATAAACACATGTCCTTTATTTTAATTTTATAGAAAACAGATTATATAAGTAAAAAAACAACAATAAATACAACATATTGTCACATAAATGATGAAAAGACATTGGGAAGGTTTGGGGCAACCATCCATATAATTTTTCCCGGCTGCAAAACTGATTAATAAGAACAGACACGACTGAGTCCAAAATAGAACTAATTAACTGGGAGCAAGATGGCGGCTTTAAAGGCCAGTAGAGGAAGTCATGTCATCATCGCCGGAACTGGAAATGACGTCGTTGGCTGCCCCAGAACCAGGCGACATTTCCTGAGAATGGTCTACAAGGGATTGAGAGAGAGAATTAGTACACATCACCACCCCTTGGTCCAGTGTGGAATTACATCTATTCAGGCCCTTTAGTTGTCCCCTAAACACGCTTGTATAGCAGGACGCCCCCCCCCTCAGCCCAGTCCTGTCGGGTCAGGCAGCCTGCACCGAGAGGTCGTGAATGTGAGAGACAGCATTGGCATTGGTATGGAGAGAGCCCTTCTGATGAACGAGCGAGAACTTATAAAGTTGTAGATCAAAGAACCACCTAGTGACTTGAGGCTTGGACTCCTTGTGTAGGGCCATCCACTGTAAAGTTGCATGGTACGTGACATGTGTAAACTCCCGACTCAGGAGGTAGTACATCAACTGTGTAATCACCCACTTGAGCGCAAGAGCCTCTCTTTCCAGCGCCGCATACCTGGTCTCCCGATCCAGCAGTTTCCAGCTCAGGTGTTCAGCACCATCGATGCTTTGGCTTAGCACTGCTCCAAAGCCTGTTTCTGAAGCAACTGTCTGGAGGATAAAAGGAAGCGAAAAGTCAGGTGCTTTCAAAACAGGTGCTGACATCAGGGCCCTTTTTAAGTCACTGAATGCAGTTTCTGTCTTATCGGTCCATACCACAATGTTGAGAGCCCTCTTCTTTGTTAAATCACTCGAGCTCAGCTCTCTCCGAAAACTGTGGTACAAACGTGCGGTAAACCGAGAAATGCTTGGACATGCCTCTTGGTTTGCGGATGGGGCTATTTCAAAATGGCATCTACTTTAGACCACTGTGGCTTCACAATGCCACGACCCACCAGGTAGCCCAAATATGTGGCTTCTTTCAACCCATAAAAATATTTTTTTGGATTGATCTGAAGACCGGCCTCACCTTATCGTCCGTAATACTGCTCGGACGTGCTGTAGGTGTTCCTTCCAGGTGCTGAAATAGATGACGATGTCAGCTAGGTAGGCAGCACTATATGTGTTATGGGGGCGGAGCACTTTGTCCACCAGATGCTGGAAAGTTGCAGGAGCCCCATGTAACCCAAATGGAAGGACATGATACTGCCAGTGCCCACTAGGGGTGCTAGACACAGTCTTAACCTTTGTGGAGTCCGTTAAAGGAACCTTCCAGTACCCCTTGGTCACGTCAAGTGTGGTCAAATATTCTGCCTGTCCAAGCCTTTCAAGGAGGTTTTCCATGCGAGGCATAGGATAAACATCAATTTGGGAGACCTAATTAAATCAACGGAAGTCATTGCAAAACCAGCTTCCGCCGGGCTTAAAAACCAAGACTATTGGACTGGACCAGGGACTATAACTTTCCTCTGTGACTCCTAAGTCCAGCATGCGCTTGATTTCAAGCTCCACTTCAGCCTTCTTTGCCTTGGGAATACGATAGGGGCGGACTCAGACTATAACCCCGGGTTCGGTCACAATGTCGTGGGCCATCAGAGAGGTTCTTCTTGGTTTTTTGTCTACCACCTCAGAGATGGATGAGATAACTGCTTCGAGCTCTTGTCTCTGTCAGAGGTTCAAGTTAGAGCTGAAGTTAAGTGTGTTGGTCTGAGCAAAGAGTGAGCGGGGATGGCCAGAGGAGGAATCGGGGTCCCTTTACTTCCATTGTTTCAGCAGATTCACATGATATATCCACTCGCTCGGCCGACGATTGGGCTGTTTCACCTAATAGTTGATGAGCCCTTTCCTCTCCTTAACTTCATATGGTCCTTGCCAATGGACAAGTAGTTTAGAATGAGAAGTGGGAAACAACACTATGATCCGATACCCCAGTTGGAACCCCTGAAGTATCGTACCATGGTCATAATAGAGGGCCTGTGCTGCTTGTGCCTCCTCCATGTGACTTTTTCGTATAGGTCGAATTTTCTCAAATCTATCGTGTAACTGAGCATTATATTCTAAAACATTAGCTGATGGGAGAGCCTCTCCTTCCCAACCTTCTTTCAAAATGTCCAATATACCCCGGGGTTGTCAACCATATAAAAATTGAAATAGTGAGAACCCCGTCGAAGCTTGGGGGACTTCCCTGTAGGCAAAGAGTACGAGTTCACTAAACAGGCCTGTGGCATGGGCTGATGGGTGTCTTGAATGTTGACTAGAATGACTACATTCTTTGCAAATTTTAGGGAATCATCATTCCATTTTTCCCTTTTAAACAAGGCCAGCATTTGTCTAAACTGAAAACTTAATTCTGACAGAGGGTCCGGTTTGACCTCAAGGGGTGGGGAGTCATCCCGCTCTGCCGAGACGCGGACTGATGATGCAATGGTCTGCGACGATCGGGAACTTCCCCATTCTCCTCTTAACCTCCCATATCTGTCTCCGCCGGCCGAGTACACAGTGTGGAGAAAACCTGCGACGGATTATTCCCGTCTGTTACTAGGTCTAAATTAAGTTTGGGGATGGCCAGTTCTTCACTGTTTTTATTATCAAACCAGTCCCGCCCTAGAATCACAGCGAAAGGTGGATTTGGGAGGACTGATACGGTGATTCTTTTAACTGATCCTCCCTGGCTGATGAAGCATCGGGCAGATTTATAGAATCGGACATCTCCGTGTACACAGGTTATACTGGTCTTTACTTTCATCCACTGTTGTGGCAGTACATACTGGCGATCAACAAAGGAAATGTTGCTGCCGGAATCGATAAACACAAATCTTTTATTTTTATTTTATAGAAAACAGATTATATAAGTAAAACAACACAATAAAAACAACATATTGTCACAAAAACGACCAAAAGACATTGGGAAGGTTTGGAGCAGCCACCCATATAATTTTTGCAGACTGGTCTGCAAGGGATTGAGGGAGAGAATTAGTACACTTTGCCACCCCTTGGTCTGGCGTGGAATTACATCTATTCAGACTCTTTAGTTGTCCCCTAAACACGTGTGTGTGACAATATGTATAGAAAAACAATAGAGTACAGTAAATGTGAAAAAATGTAAAAAAGAAGATAAAATGCAAAATAAGTGGAAGGTTCACATTGTAATCAACATAAATCCAAATTACACTTTGTTGACATGCATGATGTGGCATTGAGGTGCACTCCAGGACTTTGCCTTTTGAATTTCCTCTCAGGGCTGAGATTGATGTTCAGGTTGTCTAATTCTGAAGGCATTGACACCTATGCCTTTTGCCTTGTGCTCCACTGAGTTTTTGTTTTCTGCTACAGAGCATGTTTGTAATGTAAATCTTTTTATTCAATGAAAAGTCTGCATTGATCTTTTTATTTCTAACTGGGGTTTGACAGTCGTTCCTTCCTGCAGGCATTTTAGAGCCATTGTTTGGGACTTTTGTGCTTTGGGACTCTCAAGTTCATAACCATTGATACCATTAGAGGCCTCAAAGAACCTAATTTAAAAAAATCTTTACCAGTAGGTACATTGATTGCATTTATATGGACATATTTTATGGTATGTTGTGTTTTACCATTACCTTTTCTTTATTTATGTAATATTAAATGTGTACAGTATGGTAAATTTGTAAATGGTAAGAAAGTACAGTATATAAAATATATTTTAAAAATTAACTATAATTCCTTTTTTATTTAACTAAAGTTTTGAAAGTTTAGGCTGGGAAGCTGCATAGGAGCTCCAACGGTACAAAGAGGATTCCTTCTTTATCTCACCTGAATGTCCTTTCCTTTTTTTACAATAAGTATGAATTTTAATGTTGGATGGTAGTAAATGAGAATACTGTGTGTGTCGCAAAACAGAGTAAAATATAGTAGTGAGAGAACCAGAGAGCTGCTGACACTTACCATACTGGGGGAACACATGGCCCCGAGAGGTGGTCTCCTTCCACCCTTCCATCATCAATGCTTCAGCATCAGCACTCGACTTTTACAGTATTGGTCAGCTAGGCCATCAGTCTTATTTCAAATCCATAAATGATATTGTATAAATAAGGTTTATTCTTTGCCTTAAAATGACTCAAGTTCATCTCTTAAGTGTAATTCTTTACGTTGTTTCCTAAATCATCGGTCTTAACAACCGAACACCAGCAAAACCAAGGAGCTGGTGGTGGATTTTAGGAGGCCCAGGCCCCTCAGGGACCCCATGATCATCAGAGGTGACTGTGCAGAGGGTGCAGACCTGTAAATACCTGGGAGTGCAGCTGGATGATAAACTGGACTGGACTGCCAATACTGATGCTCTGTGTAAGAAAGGACAGAGCCGACTATACTTCCTTAGAAGGCTTGCGTCCTTCAACATCTGCAATAAGATGCTGCAGATGTTCTACCAGACGGTTGTGACGAGTGCCCTCTTCTCCACGGTGGTGTGCTGGGGAGGCAGCATAAAGAAGAGGGACGCCTCACGCCTGGACAAACAGGTGAGGAAGGCAGGCTCTATTGTAGGCACGGAGCTGAACAGTTTGACATCTGTGGCAGAGTGACGGGCACTGAGCAGGCTCCTGTCAATCATGGAGAATCCACTGAACAGGATCATCTCCAGACAGAGGAGCAGCTTCAGCGACAGACTGCTGTCACCGTCCTGCTCCACTGACAGACTGAGGAGACCCGACACTATGCGACTCTTCAATTCCACCTGGGTGCACGTGGGGAGTCTAAACGTTAACACTACACAAGATTATAGATTGTTATACCTGCCTCACACTCTCCACATTGCATTTTTTAACTTGCACTGCTTTTTTATCACTATTTAATTAATATTGTTTTTATCAGTATACTGCTGCTGGAGTATGTGAATTCCCCTTGGATATTAATAAAGTATCTATCTATCTATCTATCTATCTATCTATCTATCTATCTATCTATCCCTGCTCCACATTTTAAGTCTGACTTGGCTTGATTGAACATCATAGACAGCTTAGATCAGGAAAGGGATATGTCGGGGTGCTGTTTTCCTCAGCTTGGGCCATGTATAAGGCAGAAGGATATTTGTAGGGTGACTCTGTCAGGTGCACACTGATCAGTCACTTCTACCGATGGGGTCACTTGCAGCATGTCCACTAAAAATGACGTTCTTTGGTGTGCAGATTATACCCTCGGTGATAAGAAGGTAGCTCATGCTAAAGTGGGAATGTAGTCTTCAATAAAGAAAGTATGAATAAGACAAGACAGATTATTTGTCCATTAATCCATCCATCCATCCATCCATCCAACTGAATGTCACAAAAGCCTAGGGCTTAAACTGGCAGCAGTGTGTGCCACACATTTCAAGACAGTGCTAATGGAGCCAGGATATGGAAGACATTGGGAATTCTTGGAGAAAACAACATGAAAACTCAACACAGAGAAAGGATTCTCACACATAATCCTTGATCTAGGAGGCAGCAGTGCTACCTGCCGAAGCATCATGCCACTCTGGACCAAGTTATCAAAATAAATAAAAAAAAAATAACATCCAATGAAGGATCCCAACAAAGTCAGTTGCAGTGTTGCCTTCTGTTTAAATGTATTAATGCACACTAAGAGGTAAAATATATATTTGATAAGTGGAACAAATAAGATATTTTAATACAATCATTTATTTATTAAGTGTGTTAATTAGATCTACAAACAAAGAGTGAAAACAACTGCTTTCAGAAATTGAAGCCGTTTCTTTTCACAAAGCTATATCAACTGTGTCCACTAGAGGGCAGATCAGTCTGAAAATGAGAAAACATTAAAAGTTGGAAAGAAACTCGAGTCAGAACTTTATTATTTTTTACATTTTATTGATTTTATTAAAATCCAATAACATTTCATACAAGCCAGTCAAGTTTAACAGTCAGAGCTTTAAAAAGGAGCTGCTTAAGAAATCACTGAACTTATGACTGAACATTTAGCTTTGGATTTCGGTCCGGGGCGGCACGGTGGCGCAGTGGTAGCTGCCTCGCAGTTAGGAGACCCGGGTTCCTCCCAGCGTGGAGTTTGCATGTTTTCCCCGCGTCTGCGTGGGTTTCCTCCCACAGTCCAAAGACATGCAGGTTAGGTGGATTGGCGATTCTAAATTAGCCCTAGTGTGTGTTTGTGTGTGTCCTGCGGTGGGTTGGCACCCTGCCCGGGATTGGTTCCAGCAGACCCCCGTGACCCTGTGTTTGGATTCATAGGGTTGGAAGATGGATGGATGGATTTCGGTCCACTATCGTCACTGAAACCTGTCTTCATTTTGACCTTCTTTGATCAGATCTGCATGAAAAACGGGGTTTAAATTTTGACTTAACAGGCTGGGAGAGTCCAATAATATTAAGTGTGGCCATCGTGGACATCGGAGCAGTGACGTGTGGTGAGGTTCATGGCTGGTGACTCCTTCAGAGTGAGATATATAAACCCCAAAGAGTAGCTCATTCACTCGCAGCCTGCACATTGACTACTGGTTATGTTTCATATCTCAACAGCATTCTTTACACACACACAGGTAAGGTGCATATTTGGCTAAGAAAGAGCGTTACATTTATAGCGGAGACTGACAGAGAGAGTGGACAGAGCGCATTTGCACCTCACCCTCCATGTATTCGAAATATGTCGTTGCAATTGCACAATTCATACTCATTCGGTACAAATTAAGCTCTTATTTTAGATTTATTTTTGATATCTCCTGATGCAGACTTTCTGAAACTTTAAGAGTGTATTTTTCAGGACTTCTTGCTTTGCTTATTTTTTAAATACTGCTGAAGTCACTACTCGAACCGTGTTAAAAACAACAATAGAAGAAATAAAAATGACAGTTTTTCCACCCTGCATTTCTACAGCCATAGCAGGTACATACAATACTGAACATCTGTTACGGTACGCCAAGTCAAAGACCAATGTACGCGCATCTTCGAAAAAACGTAATTTATGTGTTGCCATTTTGTATATCTACCACAAGAGGGCGACAAGATACCAATTTTTGCCTTTTATTTATCATCATCATTTACCGTTACTCTCGTTTCTTTTGTACTTTGTC